>VYYJ01000410.1:0-61856 GCA_021029165.1 Cyphoderus albinus | reverse complement strand
AAGAGTCTCTTCGTCGTTTCCTGTGAGCAGTCGACTCGACTTTCTGACTTTTTGATAAGATGACAAGCTATAAAAGAAGGAAAACGAAGGCCATCTCTTAAAGACACTTCTTTATAGTCGTATGGCTGTGTTGGCTTTGTTCTTTGGATATATGTATTCACATATACCTTTATCCTTCTCTTTAAGTCTTCTCCAGACAGACAACAAAAGAGAAAACCAGAAAGTTTAAAAAAGACGAGATTGAATTCGACTCAACATTGTCACAGTCATTTGAGCTTCTTGCTCGATACCTGATCTCTCACGGGAACAATCAAATCATCAACGGCTAAATGTCCACCACAATCTACATTTTAAGACGTCATTTGGATGACTGGGAGTTTATGGAACGAAATGGATTAAATTGACTTGAAGGCTGCTTTGATGATATTTTTTAAATGCTGCCAGTGATCTTATATTAAACAGCACGGAAAAGGTAACTTATGTTTCCCTGAAAAGTGCATTTTTGAATGATTAGAATTATATCTATTTTTAGAACATTTCAGACGAAATGATATGAGTAATACATTCAATGCAGTGTATGGTACTATATACAAAATTACTTCCAAATCTTTTAGAAGTTGCATGAAAAATTCATTGGATTCTATTTCGAGATTCGTTAATTGAAGGGAGTTAACTCTATTGCCTCGCATAATGGCGTATAAGGTTTTTCTTTTCGCAACAAATAAATGAAATTTCATATTTTCATTAACCAGTCATCTTCAGAATATATTTATGACATGGAAGAAGTTGCTCATGATCGTGATTACGAGGCAACATCACATTACTGGAGAATCGAGCGAAGCAGTGAGAAAAACGGAGAAGCCTAATATTATTGCATATCGCATGCAATCACATTACATTTTTAGTTGTTCATAACAATAAGAAAGAGTAACTACAGCTCGTGGTCGTTCTCCCCGCCACTGAAGAGAATAAGAGAAAACGAGAAAATAAGATGAATGATCTGGAAGCGGCGGGTTGGATGGTGGATGGCCTTACAGTATAAAATATGTGGATGCTTCCACAATGCATACTTTACAGCAGTTGGCAATGGCGGTATCACCAGAAGTCCAGAAGAAAGCTGCTGCTACTGCTGATACTGTTCCTGTGCAATATATTAGTTTACACCACGACAAACCAAGCAGACATACTTTTCTCTTTTCCATTTTTTGAAAAAAGTATTTTTTCTCTTTTTTCTTACTCTTTCTGCCGTCTTGAATGGAAGTTGTGAAGTAATTTTCTCCTATCTACATACGAACATGAATGAAAGAAAAAAATAGATGAATGCTTTTGAGCGATCTGACTGCTCTGAGTAAGTACAGTTCAGTGTTCTTATATATTTTTTCTTAAACTAGCAAGCGTTTCTTTCTTGCTTGATTTTGAAAGCCTGCTATTTTTCCATCTATTAGAAAATATCCCGAGGTATGCTTTCTCTTCATTCCTGGAGGAAGGGAGAAAAAATGGGGAGAAATGGAGATAGTGGAAAAAAGAGAGTGAGAGGAAAAAATAGACAGACGTTGTTCCATGTTTAATATACCTACTTACAGCGAAGAAGACGAGAAACTTGCGTAACAACATTAGAAAAAGTGCTAGTTATAGGCTATAGTCAGAGAACGGCAAAGGCTATCAGTGGAGTACAATTCCGTAGCAGCGGCTTGAATTCGCGTCTTCGTAAGTCCGTGGAGATTCAGAAGGGCCATAATTCAGTAAGAGTTACGAGGGCGCGAGAGACAGGGAAAATTGCAAAAATGGGCTAATCTATCTTTGTTGGGGAAAGTAAGGCAGATAAAAGAATTTGTCTCAACTCGGAGATTTAGGACCTTGCTCCTTTTTCTCTTTTTTCTCCACTGCTATTTTTCCTGCTCGCCTGCTTGGTCGCCGCCGCTTCTCTGTCGATGTTTTTCCGTAACACAGTAGTGGCAGCAGTATTTCTCGATTTTAGGAAAATATAATAAAAATGTACTTCCCAGTATAGAAAGTGCATAAACGTAATGTATGTGTATATTTATTCCCACACTCTCCCTCACACACTCTAATATTATCAGAAAATTGTATGAGTGAGTAAAATTTAGTTCTTTTAGTTATGCCCGAAGCATTTGACTATTCTTCAGTACTTTTTTCCTTTCTTTTCTTTTTCTGCTTAAGTTGCCACCAGGATCGCCTCCTCCTCCACGTTCGCCCTTCTTGCCTCCTTCTCCTACTTCATACACGTAGAGACGCGCTTTCGGTTCGGTTAATTTTTGGAGAGCACAGAAATTATAGTCTTGTACAACATGCTTTATATATCACTGAATGTCGTTTCTGATATGATGTGATATGAGATTGCTTCTTTTCTCCGCGTAAGCGAGGATTTTTTTCGTTTCTTTGAACTCCTGCAATATATATGTACTTTATCATATTTTTCAGCTTGGAAATACTGTGGGATTTGCTCGTGCTATTTCACAAACTGCTGCAGCAAATGAAGAAAATACATGTGGCGGTAGAGGCCATTTATTTATTAATATTTGTAGGTGTACGCAGTTTCAATGCTCAGAGCAGTGTACAAAGTTCTCAAAGCCTCCTCACTCACATTACTTCACATATTTTGTTACAAATGAAAATGTATGACAAATCCTGGGGTAATTTACGTGGGCACGACATCAACCTCTGCTAATAATGTGCCATTTCAGCAATGTTCCTTGAACAACTTGTTATACTTTTGGTAGAAAAGCTTACGCTTTCCGTATTTTAAAAACAGTTACAAATTTCGACAATACAAGACTCATTGCACATAGACAAAGAAGAAAAGAGGGCTGTGCTAGGTAGTACAGTGATATAGAGTAATGATACTTGCACTTTAAGAAATAATGTTTGTCCAAAATAATACTAGTGGTTAAATATAACACCAAAGTGAGATAATCAAGAACGAATGCGCAAATCCTATGTACTATTTCTTTATTTCCTTTGATCTTTCTGGAAACAATATTTTTCGCAAGCTCATCATTCTTCTTTTCCTATACTTTTCCTTTATGGAAAAATATGGATAACTTTCAGTCGGACTGCTTTTTTAACCGTAAAAAGCTTACGAGCGGAATGTTCCATCGTTGTTTGGATTTTGTTTGGGAGTGAGCTCCAAATTTTCTTTCTTTTTCTTCGAGCATAAAAAGTACAACAAGGTCTAACGCAAGCAAACATCCTATTCTTGCCCCGGAAAAGGAAATAAATATCTCAGCGGCGACTGCATACGGCGAGGGATGAAGGAAAATGAGAGCAAAGCGAACTTCTCTGTATTTTTCTTCAAGTAGTTAAGGGAAAAGGATGCAAAGAGAACATAGGAAAATTTTTTGCTTGAAGATTTATGATTTGAGAGCGGCGACAAGCAAAAGAGACAACGATAGATCAAAGGAAAAGTTGAAAGACGAAGAAATTGCTGTTAAAAATAAATCATGCATCTCAGCTACTAAAATACAAAGCTCACTTATAACCTAAAGCATCAAGATTTCGGGAAGAGACTTTTCGTTCAAAACGAGATTCATAAGCATGACTGTAGCTAGAAAGTACAAAACGATCATAATCCAAGTTTAATTAAAATCAATTCCACATGACAGATTTCTTCGTAAATATTTAAATTCTGCACAAGTGTGGACTAATAAAAGTATGAAAATCAAACAGTGAAAGTTAAAACTATTAGAATAGAAATAAAATCACAAGATATAGTATTAGTATTAGTAGAACAGTAGGCGAGCTAGAAAATTCCCACTGCCATTTTACCATTGCACTCTACCCACTATCACATGTACCAATATGCCCCTTAACCAACTTGCCCTTTCACCAGTATTTGTAAACATGATGGGACTTCGACTATAAAATTTTAAATATCCCGCAACTAAAAATTACACAATGGAAATAAATCTTGACCCGAGATGTAATACGCAATTTTCTTCAAATACTCCGTAACATTATGAGGTTAAATTTCCGACTATACTGCTTCTCATACATGACTTTGAAAACTATGAAACCCTGAAACCCGGATGAAACGACGTTTCTAATAGAAGCCCATGATGTGTACAAAAAGAGGTTGAAGGGGTTAATGGCGAAAGGGGTAAGTGGTAAAACAGCATGATGGTAAAGGGGAATAGCGGTAATAGTGTTTAGGGCACAGTGGTTTATGGGCTGTGGGGATTTCCCGCAACCCGAACAGAAGCATCATTGTATCAATATTTTTTATAGCTGGAATTGAAAATAGCTAAAATATTTGTTTGTTAGGTTGCTTTTAAAAGTTGTCGGCTAAAATGGTCATTTTCATAGTTCGTACATAGTAAAGTTTCATGCTGGAGTTTGTATTGTAATTTTTTATTTTATCACGGTTCATTTTTATACTGTCTTTTTTTCTCATGATCCATCATCCATTGGTTTTTGCATATTTTGTAAGCATGTAAATAATTGTGAGCATAAACTATACTAAGTCAGTGTATGGCATGTGGCCCGAAATTACTTTGGCTTTAGTACAATGTTACGCTACCTACCAGTACGCTCTACCTGGTTCCTCGTTACCTATGCACATATAGCTGCCAACATCAGAATATTCTTTATGCGACGTAAGCTCACAGAATTGCATTCAAGTTCCAAAGTTCGTGGCGATGGTGGTGGCGCATATAGGCACATCCACACATTCCTCATTCATTGTACACATCGTAATTTTATGGCAGTCCAAAGCAAGTTGGTTGGATTGGATGGCAAGAAGAAGAAGGAGGAAGGAGCATTTTCCAACAAAACCTTGGTCGGTTTGTCACCATATTTCTTTCCCCAAGTTTGATATAAGCCTATCCAAATAATTTATTGAGCCAGGAGGAAAAAGCTGCTTCCCAACTTTTAGTAAGCAAAAGTAAGCACTCGACAGGCTGGAGCAGACACACACTTGTTTTTTCTTATATTCTACAGCCAGGCTTAAGTAGCAGTACTGCACATACAGCAATCGCATGCGTATATTACGGCAGCATTTCATTTTTCCTCTGTTCCATTGTGCTTTACTGTTCTACACAGAGGTTACAGCAGTTTTTTCTCCAGTAGAAATATATAGCAATATAACATTTTGTGCTGTTCTCAATTTGAGGGATTTCCTCAAGCGAGACATTCATCGCATATCGCATCGATTCTTTAAGAACGAAAGAGAATCCACTCTCTGCGAATTTTCCATTAGTTTCATCTAAAGTTTCATGTCCAATAAGTCTCCTCTTTCTCTGCCTACTGTATTTTCTTTCTAACCTTTTTCAAAAAGATGTGCTGGTCCTGCCTTCATATATCAATGTACGGTGTACAGCACAAAGCACAATACACATACTTTAATATTCCTCCGAAGAAAGAAGGGAAAAGTGGAAAGGTTCTCCTTCGACACTCCTATAATAAATAGGAAAACGCTTCATGCGTCGCGTGTGCAATAGCGTGCTCCACTGCTAGCTAACACTCAATCCCACACACAAAGAAAAAGGTTCTTCGTCTCTTTATTAATAGCACCAAATGCTGGATGTTTTCCCTTCGTTCTGAAACATTTTTGGTCTTTAAAGAAGGCCGAAGTACATGGTATTCAAGAGGAGAAAGTAATCGCGGAAAAGCGCAAAAGGAGTGAGGAAGACTGAAGAGAAACTACATTTATTCAAAGCGTTAACACAAGGGGACGATGACTGTAAGAGACCTGCATAGGAGAACGATGGCATTCTTCAATTACCGAGAATAGGTAATAGGAGAGTTTCGAAAGGAAAATGGAGGTGGTTCAGAAAAGAGAAAGGACCCGATTCCGCTGGTTTTCTTTTCATACTTTCTTAACTTGCCTTTATTATTAGTAGTGGAAGGAGTGAAAGGCTGAAACTGGTTATTCCTTATTGCCTGTCTTTGGAGTGTGCAGGCAGCCTGAAATACGATTTTCTTGTCATAAATCTCCAGGAGGTATAACACCCGCCTAGACACTTCCACCAGCTTCCAAAGTCCTAAAATACCTTTTCTTTAGGGATTCTCTTAGATTCGATCTCGAGTTCTCTCTCACAGAAGAAGCTACTCTTGTAAGTAGAATAAAATTTAGAATCTGTTTCTGATTTACCTGCACGTACCAATCGAATCCTGAACAATATTTCCGTAGAAAATTTTAGTTGGTTCCCTGACATCGATAGACAATGCACCTGGTGGAACTTGAGTTTACTGCTACAGTTTACTCAAGCGGGTTAGGAAGCTATGCCATGATGTAATTCTTTCATCAGTCGAAACTTCATTCAATAAAAATAGATCTTCCAAAAATAAGTAGCAATTACGGTTACAATGTAACAGTAGTTACAGTAGCAGTTACAATGAACTAATTTACTTCACCAAAGAGAGTAAATGGTGGCTCCTTTCCGTATGAAACAGTAAGATTTAAATTGGTAAAATAAACACAAAATGTGATGGTGTCAATGGCTCTGATAATTTGACAGAATGACACTAATGAACGCATTCTTAATAGGATTAAGCATTAAAACCAATGGGCAAAAATGTTATAATGGACCGAAAACTCTATATAAAGCTATGACTGCACATTCCACACGAATGCAATATGGTGCTATTGTAGAAAGTGAATCATTTTCTAAAATCAAACAACTCATTTACTATCCTATCTTTTTCACTTATCTTAACAACTGTGCGCCCAACTGCCTTTGTCGCTGACTTTCCTCATTATTTTTTCTTTACAGCCTTTGTTTGCTTCGAACGAGCAAACAAGGGACGACGTAAGCATGGCAAGCGTAGAAAACAATAGACACACACACACGACTTAGGCCACAAACTGCCAAAGAGTTAAGATACATACTTAGTTTCTTGAATGTGTGCGGTAGTGCGCCAGTAAAACGTAATCGTGTTTTCAGGTTACAGTCGATAGTTTTTTTAATGATGACTAGTTCGAGTTTGAGGCATATGATGAGAAGGGTTGATGAAGAAAAAAATTCTTGGACATTGTGACATCGTAAGAGAATGATCGTTTAATAATGTGACACGCACATCCCAGACAGTCGTGAGAACCGTCATCGTAGTTGTCAGAAAGGTCTCTGCGCTATACTTACCTTAGATCTGATATGTCAATGTGTATAGCAAGAAAGATAATGATGGTTCAACAATCTGCCATTCGAAAAGGGGAAAAGGACAAAACATTAATCTACTTTCTTGGTTTTTGGTAAATGTAAGGTGGGTTGAGAGTTTCTTATATTATACAGTCCATTAGGGTTGACTGCCTGTGACATGGTGTACTATGTGGGTAACGTGAGACAACAAATACCCGAGTCAGGCATTGCAAACCCAACAAGAATAAATTCAGATGTTTGCAATTCTAAAACAGTTTGACAGAGCACAGATTTTTCCTATTCTTACAAGCAGATTGAATAAATGTGTTTATAAGCAGTAGATATAACTTATTAAATATCAATTTCAAGGTGAGTTTTAAATAATTTTATGCGGCTATGTTAAGAAAATGATTTAGATAATAGCGATCATGTAAGCGAAGAGTATGAAGACTGCAAAAGATGAAGTGTTTTATAGCGAATAAAAATAAATGATCTCGGTGGTTCAGCTTTTTAAGGTGACTCGAGATTCGAGAACAACAGTATCGAAATTATTGCCCATTTGTTTTATTTGCTTATGGCCACCATCACCATATAATATAATATAGCTAATCTATACTGTCAAAAGTCAAAACCCATCCCAAGATCCAGCCCTCCTCACACTACCCCACAACTACTGAGTACGCATATTATGCACATATAATACCTACTTGACGAAGCTATTTACTTTCTACAACAAGCCTTGTTATGCCTGCAATCCAGAAGGAAAAGCAACACGTTGATTCAAATCTGCTATTATTATGAATGACGGACAGGTAATAAAATAAAATTTTATGAAGGTTGTAAAGTCAAGTTTTACTGGCTATTTGGGAGACATACGAACCAAGAAAACGGGCGAGTTTCTCAGTCTCTAGAAGCGGAACAAAAAAGAGACGAAGGAAACTGAGCTTGAGTGAGCTGCCTTTCCCTCCGTTCACGAGTACGGCGATGAGGACCAGATTGAGAGTGGAAGAAGCTTGTGTGGACTTCTTAAGTTCAACAAGCTCTAGTTCCATTTTTTGAAATGGTATATTATTTTATAAAAAGAGGACGGCGACGATGTCTCAAACAAACTCCCGCTGGCTTTTTAAAGAAATATTGTAAGTATCCTCCTGTACCTCCATTATATAATGCACAATTTTGTGTACGTGAAATTGTGGGAAGCAACAGTTTACAAGATTCTCGATTTCTTTTTTTCTTCTTCGTCTGTGGTAAAAAGTAGAAAAAAACAACGACTTTCGTAAGATGCCATCGAATATTTGAGTATAGTGAGAGGATAATAATTTTAAAACTAAGATCACTTGAGGAGATCTTCGTTATTATCATTGAATAGCCACCACCGCACACCGCATAACTTTTTGCGTCTCTCAAAAATTCTTAGGTACATAATCCTGTCTAAAGGTCGAAGCTCAATTGTGCAGATAGACAAAAACTGTTCTGATTCTTTCAAACCAACTTCCTTTTCAGTTGTGCAACAAAGATTTAAAAAATGGACATGACTAAAGAACTAGTGTATGTATCTTTGTTGGTTTGTTTTAATGCTTTCATTTCAAAGTTGTTTCACTGCTTGAAAATCACAGGAAAGAGTTGATTTGCAAACGACTGAGTGGCAGTCAATTTGATGTTTCTGTAAAATAAAATTAAACCCCGTCCATCATTTCGAATCAACCTATCCTTTGAAAATCAAAATGATTATGCATAAATGCATAATATAAAAGTATCATCAAACTTCATTGTGAATATGAAAGAGACGAAATTGTGTAATCTTGTAACGGAATCAAAAGAAAGTAAAAGTATTTCAAACAAGATTATCAAAAAGGTTCTTTTCACCAATTTCTTGAGAAGAGCATTGTGAGATGCATATTTGCAATACGCTAATAGCTTTCTGAAGCTGCAGGAGGTCTGAAACAGAGCATTCTGGCGGTTATCGTTATTATGAATGAACATGCAACGGACAGGAAAAAGTAGTAATAATTGTAGCAGTGGCAATAATAATATTTTAAATAGTAATGCAAGGTAAAAGTGAGTTATAATGGCGAGATTTGCATGTGCAAATGGGCTATTATTATAAGTCTGGGAGTAATAGTGGAGTGGTTATTTGCAGTCATAGGGTCTAAAAGTATTTGTGGATTATTATTGTCAAAATATGGAGTAGTGGAACGACTGTAACGTGTCTGCAGAGTGGGAATGTATGTCTGATGAAGATCGTAGGAGGACGTAAGGATGAGAAAAGGAAAATCAGCCAAACTCTTGGGCCATTTTATACAAACGTTTATGTCAACTAACACTCATTAATTTCCTCCAAATAACCCCATTCACGTTTTACGGCCGTTCTAACTGCGGCTATTAGCTATTCTTCTATTACTACTTCTTTATATCACCCTTCCTCCCTTTTCACTTTCCACTGCTATACTTTTGCAACCAAATGCTGTAATAGCTGTGCTTGGTTCTGTCTTGTAGCTTTATTTTACTAGCAATACCGCACCAGAAAGATTCATCCAAAGGGAAATATCGCAACCTTGACCTAATCCACAACAGTTTTTCTTTACTCGTAGGTCTTTGCTCTGATGATTACTGGTATTAGACGGAGAAATTTTACGCACAAAAGTGCATTTAACTTGAAACTTAATGTGCGTAAGTGAATGTTTCTCTCTTTCTCCAATATGTATCTGTTTGGTTTTGGAGAGAGGACATCCACCCCAATGAATGTATTCCTAAACCTCTCCTCCTCCCGCCACACTACAGACAACGACGTGGGTCGTTTTGGCACTTTACCTAGTGCAATTGCAATAACGGCAGCTATTATTGGTAGTAAATGGTTCATATAATACAATTTTGATGTTTCCCCCTATGCCTCTCTCGTCTTCACTTCAATATCCATATCTACTTACACTTTTCGTATTATAACATAGAAATCAGAACATCTGGGTTCTTTCTGATTTTAATATGTCCTATTAAAGATACCATCACGAGATTCTCATGAAAAGGAACCGTTGTGCAGGTTTGTTGGCGGATATTATGCACTTTCTTCCTCCCTAGTCACAACTTTTTATTTTAACTCTTTTTATTGGTCATGACCCGCGTACTTGCAAACCATTACAATGATTTTGCACACTCAATTACATCTGCACTTCAGCTTTTATGGTCTCCAAGTCAGTCAGATTAAAACGAGATAGATGTGCGATAAAAGTTAATCAGCAAAGATGTATTGTAAATGTTCCAAATATTCTCAACTTTTATATATCGTACGGCTATTACTTAATTTTGTCGAGTTTATGTAGACCGGAAAGCTTTAAATGTTTATTGCATTTATGCTTGTCACATATTTGTAAATCACGAGATAAAGCAGAAAGAAGGTGTTTTGTTAAGTGTCGTTGTGATTTTTTAGTAATTTACAATTGATGGTTTCTCTGAATAGATTTGCGGGAAAAGTAGGAACTGCTTATTTACAACACTATACATACTAATCGCCAAATAACCTGATCAATTATTCTAAGAAAAAATTGCCATTTATTTACTTTTGCCAAAGTGCATTCCAATGGTTGAAGATGATCTAACTTTGCTGTAACAGTTTCTTCTTGAACAAAGTAAGTGACTTTAGAGAATATAAAGTCCAACCATAAATATGTCTGGACGTTTAATTAAAATAAGTTTATACACTTTGTGCTAAAGATATAATGGCTAAAGAAAATAGTTCACTTTATTTCTCCACGTTGAGAAACAAAGAAAATGCATCATTTAGGCGATTAATCTGCTAGTTAAGATAGCACTAACGAGGGATTTTATAGGCGGATACTCATATGCATAAAATTTTATAGTTTGAAATATCAGCATCTTGAGTGAAAGACCGGCTATTTAGAAAAATAGCCTGAAACCTCCTGTTGACTAAATGGCCCATGCAATGACACTTCTTGTCAGGTTGGGAATGAAATGCACTCTGTTGTGTGACCGTTCCACGCATTTTGAATGAAAATTGTAAATAGATATTTATTACAACACATCAACATTAAAAACAATGACTCGTCTTTATTTTCTTTATTGTCTTGATAGATATTTTTACGAAGACAAGGATTGTTCAATTAGCCAGCGAGCTCTCCTCAGAGTCCACAATTTTGAAGTTGGTGCTTTCCAAGACTCTTTTTACTTCTTAGCAGCAACATCGGCATTGGTCATCATCAACTTGATTGTTTATGAAAATGGGACAAGAACTGGGTGAATACGAAATAAATGTCTGATGGTGAGGATTATGCCAGTGTTAGATTGGATGATTGGATTAGAAGAAGTGGAATGGAAGAGAGCTTGAACTCATCGTGTACTGCAACAGTAACCTTATGCTTGATTACCCGCCTAAGCTAGAAGAAACTGAAACTCCCTTTCACTACTGTAACTGTCATCACTTCAAGTAGCAACTTTGATTCAACGAAACTCAAGTAAGTACCTACAACAAGCCACTTGCATTTCAAGAGAAAATTAATGAAAACAAGGATTCAGCTTTTATTAAGTGAGTTACCTCACCCTTTATTTCCACTTGACTTTATTTCGTTAAATAGTCATCATCATTTTTTTCCTTTCACAATGATGATGGTCATCGCCGTCATCACCATTATCAACATTTTTATATTTCATCCTTTTCTCCCAGCTTCGTTCTCTCATCTCAGTCCAAAGCGAAAAGAGAAGAAAAAGACGTGCAATAATAATAATCATAAAAAATGATCCAGGAGCAGAGTGAAAAAACAACATGAGTACTAAAGTAGCAGACATGGACAGCGCACACAGGCTCAGCAGCAGCGCTATCACCATCTTTTAATGTTCGGCTTGTTGTTTTTTTGAAAGAAAATACAAAACAATCTTGTTGAAAACGTTATATAATGCAATAATGCTGCAGTGCTTTTGAGTATCCACAAAGAGTAGGTGAGTGTGTGTTTTTGTTGTATATCGCGGAATAATCTATGGCTTTACCAAGATTAAGTTATTTAAGTGGTTATACTGGATCGTAAACTTTAATGTTGACATTTATGCCCGCCGAAATTACATACGTACATTCAACATGCATCCTTTTCAAACGTGTGTTGAGTGTTATTATGCTTGTTTAAGAACATAAACTATGCATATCTTCATATGACTCGAGAACACTTGTTTCGCTCGTCAGCATCTATGCAAAGGCCAATCCACTTTATACATAACTTGGAATATGTATATATTTCTGTGATAATAAGGCCACAATTTTAATTTGTGGTTCATATTATATATATGTAAATTCTATCATATCGTAATGGTGGCAACTTATGTTCCTTCTAATAAAGACACAACTTCTTATTTCTATTAGGGTTATTGAAGAAAGGAGCTTCAAGCTGTTTCCTCTGTTATATGATGGTCAATGATAATACAACAAGATTAAAGAATTATTAAACGGTTGTATACATAACAATAGCCATGCTCACGATGAGAATGATCCTCATGATCATGTTCAACAATAATAAGATGAGTTAATAATTTATTTTTTATCAATTCATGCATTTTTCAGCCACTCTGTGCTGACTGCTGACATTTGCCATGCCAAGTGGATTCGTTATACATGTCCGATTTGCTGCTATTTCATATGCATGATAAGAATGGTTATCTCTGTGTTTATTTGATCTTTGTAAACCATACTCTATGAATTCATAAATAAATGAAATAATGCTGCTGGAAGCATTAATACAGTGAAGTAGAATTTTTGTTTTTATGTAAAGTGTTCTCCACGCAAAGGTTAACGAATGTTGATGTAATCGTCATGATTTTTTATTCTTTATTCTCGCACTTACAGTGAATGTAGCCATTATTTAGTTCTCATCTTCCCCTCGTCGTCTCCTTATTCAAATCATCTTGATCTTAACCTTCCTCACTTCTTGCTTTTAATCTCTAGGCAGAATTTGTCCACAGATAATAAATATCGAGGAAAAATTTAATTTGCTCATCTCTTGGGTACGTCAAAACTAAGTGCAAATTACTTAGAAATTCTTCATCACATCGTATGATTTTATGGTTCATTGAGATTGAGCTCAAAACTTATGATAAGCACGTGTTTAATCATTTATCAGTATTTGCGGCTTTTCTACAAGTAGCAAAGATTTTATTGGTGTCGTTTGCAGTTAAAATTTGACGAAAGTCCCAAAAGTAAAAGACAATATAGTTCAAAATAAAAAGTCAAATGAACCTTTCGGCGTCACTTCTAAGGTTGCTCATTCAACCACTTTTTTAACCACCATGTTTTTAATTTTGAAATGTGTACCGTGACAGACAAAATTTTTATTAAATTGTAGTAGTAAGCGAACTGATTTCACACTTTAGACACAACTGCATTTAATATGAAAGTATGCATAGGAAAAATGTATATGCATGCGCGCAAATACGCGCCTGTATGGTGAAATGTGGTGCATAGTAGATAATAGAGCCGTTTACGCAAAATGTCTGGTTTATGGGGTCGTAAAATAATTTTACGAGCAGTTTTGCCATTTTCACTTGTTACACAACCATTTGAGTACATGCCTTTTCCGAAACCAAAAACAACCAACAAAGTTGCATATAAAAGGCATAATAATATTACTTTGCAATTGCAGGAGTGAAAATGAGAATAAATCCACTTAACATGTTAACTTACTGCAGTTGCATTTTTATCAACCCTGCTTTGACCAACCTGCTTTATTTTCTTTTTGCAAGATGAGATTTGAGCACACGTTACAATTTCCGATGAATGAATGAAAACTCGACGCACAATAAAACAAAATGTTGATTTAGTTTAATGTAAAAAGGTTTTAGAGAGCAACAAAACTTGTGCTTTTATAATCAACTATGTGATACCTAAAATAAAAAAACTTACACCGGATATTTTACTCTCCGTGAAGAATTTGCTAATAAAAATTAAAAGAGCTTGATTTAATTTAAAATGTTGTTTTACCCACTTTGAAAATATGTAAAAAGATAACTTTATTCGTATGAAATAGTAATTACGGAGCAACTCCTCCTTTCAAGTAAGGTGCCAACATGTGTCACATTTTCGTAACATGCTTTACTGAATATATTCATTCAAAGTATGCTTTCGGATACTTTGCACTAATCACGTATTCTCTTATTAATCATTGCATACCTCAAACGGAATGCGTAATATATTGCGCGTAAATGTGAAATTTTTAGCCATAAATGTCACGTTTGAACATAGAAAAAACAGCTCCGGAAGTTTTCTTTCATGTTTCACTGACATTTTCCCAGCAGCCATGAAACATAGCCACCGCAGCTCACTATCATTTATCCTACCTTTCCACTTCCAGCTAATTCAGGCAACATTCAACTGTCTCGCTTTAGCACTGTGTAAGATTAAAATTATGAGTTCTCGGTTCATACCTGACACTATTCAGGGCTGGAAATGAAGCCCCAAGACATTGGCATATACCACTCACATATCATAGCGTAGCCTATTGCTTCACTTTACCATGTAGCCTTTGGTGCTTATTGTTATGAAGTCTTTCTATTTCTTGAAAAGAGCCTGCTTTTGTTAGTTCCCACTGAAACTATCAGGATATCTAACACTTTCCTACTTACAAAAACTATTTGGTTGAGTTATTTCAGGAAAAGGTTCTGAATGTTTCGAATTTCCCCAAAAAATGTTCAGAAAATTCCTCAAAGCTGAAAAAACCACGTGCCAGAGTGGGAGCAACGAGAATCTTAAAATATGCGTTCCGTTTTCACTTCATCTCCTTTCAGCAAGAGTAATAAAAATCTAGGGTAGTTAGCAAATGACATTTATAACAACAACAAAGTTGTACCGAAAAAATGCAAGTTTAAGTTATGGGACATTTTCAATTGCTGCAAAAGAAACAACAACACGCACCCAAGTAGTGGGTAATGCGTGTGTTCTCAGCTAAGTTACGTTCTTCTTCTTTAATCCATTCAAAATGGCGATTTAACTGAAGCCGTCAAGTTTGTAGAAACAGTAACAGTTTAATAATAACGCATATTATGTAAAAAGAAAAGCAACAAATTGTTTCAAACGTTCCGAATGCATGCATTTGGTCTTTTACCCCCTCCCTTCACCCGAAAGCAAAGAAAATGGAATAATGCTAAACATAAATTATTTTAACTGGAAGCGGGACGTGTAGAAAAGAGAAGGGAAAACATCTTGCGTGGTATGAAGCAAAAAGGTATTTTAGTTACCTACACGAGGTGTCTGCCGTTAAAATGTGAAGCTAACTAGACATAGCTACATACAGACAAAATAGCAGATACATTAGATATTTTTAAAATTTTCCGGGAGTTTGCTGCTTTAAAAGCATAATGTATCAGTTTTCACTTGATGTAATTCCTTGCACTCTCTCTGTCACTGTCTTTAAGTTTCTCAATTTATGGCTTATAATTAAGAAGGGTTGTGGGGAGGTGGGAGAGGAAGGAGAAAAGAAGACCACGTGCTTCTGCTGACGTTTCAGAGACTAATGTGCACAGCGCGTGCGCGAAAATAAATTACGCATTATATTTTTATCATTATTACTTAACTATTGTAAATATGTAAGCTGAAATAGTTAGCTCAGTTGTGGCACTCATTCGTGCAGGAGAGCACTTGACCATGTCCTTATTAACATAGAGAATTTATTGCTTTTGAGTTTGCTTAAATTTGGAAATTCATCCAAAAAAATTTAGCCGTCTCCCAATTCCTTTTCTGGGATTGATTATTTTCTGGTAATTAACATCCTTTTTCGTTACTTGTGAACATAGACAAAATCTTATTTTTTTGTTTCTCTCCATTTCTCTCAGCTTTGCATCAAATGAAAAATGTTGGGAATTCTTGAATGCTTCAGTTGTAGACTACCAAAGAGCTTTCAACCCTTTCATAAAACGTACTCTTTACTTCCTTGACTCATGAAGGGGTTCACGACTCTCACTCTAAATTGGCGAAGTACCTTCAAGCGCATGACATTATTTTTACTACGTGGTTACAGCAATTCACTCTGTGGACATGAACTCCTAGAACATTACCTATGTATGTTTTATTCATACTACTACTCTGTCTCACAGAACAGCAAAAGAGTGCATGGAGCGATAGTCGTTCATCTTCCTCCGTATGCATTGCTGGCAGAGGGTAAGCAAGCTAATCCATCAAAATTAAACCGAGACAACTCAACTTTAATGATAAATATCTAACAAAACCCCAATTATAATAGAATGAATTATGACCATAAATCAAAGCTTGACTGGCTGCAATCTTCGCGCTTGCTCTCAAGAGAGTCAAATCGTTATGTCGTAAATGAAAGTTAAGTCAAAAATTTATATATTTCATTTTCTTTGTACTGTACACATTTTCTTTTTAGCTTTTACTTCGTTTTTCTTTCTCTTGTTTATGTGTACACAAGCCAGGCATATTAAACATTAGCCATTGGAATGATTAAAAAATCACATATTTTATCAACGACAAACCCACGCTGCTTGGATAAAGTCCCTTTGCAACCTTGCCAGAAATAAGATTCTTCAACCATTTTGCTCATGTTACCCTCGACCAGTGTTGTCCAACTCAACTTTTAGATTTTGAGCATTTGGGAAATGAAGCATTCAAAGATTTAAATTCAGTCTGCTGGTTAGTGTTAGAAGGATATAAAATATCTGATTTTTCCTTTATTTTACCTTTTGCACTTGTAAACTTACGAACATGAACACGATTAAAAATCAAGATTTGATTAGGCTAGATGTGATATCCGTCTTGATTTTACTTAATAATGCTCATGTTGCAGATACAGTAAAGTCTAACGAAGAGAAAAGTTGCACAGTCAGCAAAACACGTAATATACCAAATAATAATGAAAAATCTTCATTAGCTTATGGGTATTATTGTGTAAAATGGAATACATTTGTAGAAATGATGGGCTCATAAATTCTAAGAGAAAATCATAAATTATGAAGGAGTTATGACTTCATACTATGGTTCCCTACCTTGCTTATAATGCATAAACACTTGTCTCTTCAATTTAAAATGAGAGTGAATTTGTTACACAAAGAGGCGGATTTGCACATTGGGCATGGTGTGTTTAAACTGTGTAATTCTTCAAACCCTTGTCATTAAGTCAAGTCCATCTATTATATATTTGATTCTAGGCTATAACCTATTTTCATTTTTCCTTGCTTTGTTATTGTACACTACTTTTTTAATCAAGGCTAAAAAAATAACTTTTAAATGCAGAACCATTTCTACTGGTCAAGCAGCAAGCGGGTTTCGCCTCTGGGTTAGTATTGATACGCACATGAATAAGGCTTAATAAGGATTTTGTTTTATCTTGTCAGAATTTTGTCTTTTGAAACCATCGAAGCCACCAAAATCGCACTCCTCTGCTACCCCGTGACGATTTGATATATTGCTTCAATTTAATGAAAAAAGCCAGAAATGTTGAACTCAATTGAAAGCTCCAATTCTCGATATGTGATACGCTTGCATGACGATGTCATATCACCAGAAGCCGTACAAAGAACAATTTAATAATACTTATCGATTTGTTTCACAGATTGTTTCACGAAGATTTGGGGAAAGAAACAGAGATAATTGCGACATTGTTGTGCACAGTTACAGCAGGAAATGCCTTTGGTTACAACGTGATTAAGGTGTATTTTTGCTGCATGGTTTTCTAACTCCAAAAGCCTAGGCAATTCATATCTAGATAAATCTGACCTTGTTGTCTCTAGGAGTCAGTGACGATGCTTGTATTTAAACTCACAAAATTTCAGGCAGCACAGCGTAACATGACTGGACCGGTGAGAGTGAGAAGTGAATAAGATCATATTTAGTGATCGAGAAGGACAACTCGTAAAAACCAATGTCTCCATCCCATAACACCACAGTTCACAGGGGAAAAGAGACTCGAAGTGCGTTTCTACTGCACTAAATTTGTTATCTTCTGATCCACTGCAATTTATTATAAACGACCGCTACTTGAATTTATCTGCTATGTCGTATTTGTCCAACGGCTATTGTTATACCTTGGATTTCGTGCGAGATGATATTGTGTAATGGTAGCTATTAATGTTCCAGAATATTAATTATCAGAGCCACGGGGAACGATATTATTAATAGCGGAATTTCATATTCGTAAATACGGGATGCATGAAAAAGCCGCTACTCGTTCTCTTCACTCTTGAACAAATTATACATAAAAGGGAGTTTTGTTATGCAGTCAGTTGACCCTGTCCCTTATCCGTGCAATGCGATTGGTCCGTAGAGTAAATCTATTGTTTCCTAATTTAGGGTCTTCTCTGTCAGTGAAGCGAAAGGATGGAATTGTATTGAATAAAATGAATTGCAACTCAAGGAACGAACGTGTGAGTTGCGGTTAACGAAAAAGAAAGTTTATGAAAATCTGTCCCTCTTCTTTCTCCCCACGAAGCGAGTTTTCTCCTTGTTTCTGTCTGCACATGTACTTTATATGGTGAAAATGGCAACAAATTTCAAACAACTTTCCTTTCATTGCAACGCATGAAGTGAATTCCTAAATTTACGTGCGTCCCGGAGTCGGTTCATTTTCTTGTCATATCTCAGCCAGTTATTATGACGTTGATGAAATCATATTCCTATCTTTGAGTTCGTGCTTAGGGTGCTTAAATTGAGAAATCAGGAAAAGTTACGAGCTGCGGGGTAAAAGTAACGATGAAGCTGTTTTTGCTCGTTCTCTACCTCTTCTTGTATCTCAGCTAAAACTCGTGCTTTACTTCTCTTCTAGGAGAGTTCAGAAATGCCTTGTTTTATACGAAATAAATGCAAGTATTTACATCCTTGTTTCCCAGATATGCGTTTTTCTTTGAAAAACCTCATGCACTTGCGGCTGCTTTTCAAGCGGTGCTCTGTGTGTTTTATGTACCACCAACTTTGCTCTTATGTTCTCTCTCGAACAACGACAGGAGAAGAGGAACAAGTAGAGGATCATGTTACGGGACCATAGGGCACAACTACACAGTACATAAAAATACTCAACAGGAATTATCAGCAACCATAACTTTAACTTTTCACATAACTTTTGCGAGGCTTCGTTTTCCTTTCCTTTCCTGCTTTCTCGCATAAGTGCACATGCATGCATGTTCCTTTTTTACCACCGCAGGATATTTATGTGACATTATTTCTTTCGGAATGACTACTATAATCGCTCACCTTCCAACTTTGAGATTTTACTCGTGTGGCAAACTCATTTATGAACACTTTTCATTAAATAATGAACAGGAAAAATACAGATTGAAAAAATTTGCAGACTGATTTTACGATGATGGTGAAAAGTAAAAACGACAAAAGAATTTTTCTTACCTTTTGACGCCGACTGCGATGGTCGTTGATGACAGATTTACAGATGATTCGTTAAATATTCTTAGTTCATAATAGGATGCAAAAGTACAATGGTAATGTGAGAGACGGCGAGAGCGTATAGCAGTTCGTATACAACGTGCTCTGCTTGTCTCACAGGCTCCATATTGTTCATCACTTCTGACATGTGAGGCAAACTGAAACTTTTCACTGAATCTTTGTAGCACAAACGTTACTTTTGTTGTATAGAAATCACGGAAAGAGAAAAACGTGTCACAGTCAACTATGTTCTTTGTCAAAGAGAAAATCAACAGTAGGCAGAATTGTTATGATTCTTTTCATTTGAGAATGTAAAACTGACAAAACAAATGCTCAGTTCGGTTTCCTTTTCTGCAGCTGATCCAGGAGGAGATTTTTGCTTCGGTAGCTTTGTGTACTTTGACGAAGAAAGAAAGAAATCTCGAGCTTTGTCAGAATTTTGTAACGCTTGGCTCAACTTTGACTTTTCATACGTTTCGACAAAAGGATTTTTGTGTTCACAAATTGATAAAATGGTTTCTAGATCGGCAAGGAAAAGGACCTGTCCAAATACAACGAGTGAGAGTGGCGATTATTAAGGGATTTAAAGGATCTTTTCAATAGCCTGACAATACATGTAAAACAAAGACGAACAACGGATAAGAGAGCACGGTGATGAGACGACAGTCGAAAGGGATATGAGAGGAAAAGTGTGGCAAGCAGGTAGTTGTTCTTTTCTACTATTTAGCCAGAAAGTTGTTTGGTATTTTAATGGAGAGGGATTCTTTCCTTTTCGATGCTCCTCTGATGATGACAATAAAAATAATAAAAGTAATACAAGAGGACAGGATCGGTTCTAGCTCTGATCTCTCCTAGACTCTCTTGCTACGTGTTTTAAACTTGCTGTCGTTATTGTTATTGTTATTATTATGATTATTATTATACAATGCTGTTTTCAAAAATCCAAAGGACAGCAATTCCCCTACTTACCGGGATAAATGCATAAGTATGCAATGCAGTGCTTTTTATGTTAATGTAATAAATGAGGTAATGTGTGGCTAAGATTCTAATGGTTTTAAATGCTCTCCGTATACTTTCCTTCTGTTGTTTCTCTCAAATGTTTCTTTGATGACGATGAGGTAACGTCTTTTACAGAAGTGAGTTGTGGTGATGGTGAGACGAGCAGTAGTTTATGGTGTTGGTGATAATAATGGCCCAAAAAAAGGATCACCATCCAGCTAGACTACTCGCTTTTTTGTGAAAAAAGAACAAGAAGCCTCTCTTACTCTTAGTATTAAAAAGAGACGATGGCACATGTAGACTCGCATGCTTCTTATATCTCTGTATAAAAATGTATAAAACGCGACGAGAGCAGCTTTTCCTATGAAAACTCAGCTCGCACACAAAGAGCTCGAAGTTCGTGTTTTATTTTATATTATATTATTCGTAATGTAATGGTTAGTAATAGAAGTAATAGTAAAATATCTCCTTTCTTCCCTCATGAGCACACAGAGCAGAAATGTATACATTTAATAATGTGACCATACATCGTGTATTGAACAGCCATCCTCATATTCTAACACCACGAGTAGCCTCAGTTCACACAGCCTACTCCATTGGTACATGCAATGGGCATTGAAAATAATATGCCTTAAATTGAACGCATAAAATACAAGAAGACGAAGACGAGAATAAAGTGAATGAAAATGGTAAGGTAGAGAAAACTAAAAAGAATACTCGGCAAACCAGAATGTGTGGTATATTATTATTATATAAGGTAACAACATTGGAGCCAAGCAAAGGCAAGGGCTTTGTCATTTCCAAACTAGAAAGGCTTGTTTTAATGTTGGAGGGCTGCAGTTGCTTAGTTTATGTGTGTGTACAATGTCGTCGTCACATTATATTACACGTATTAGTATTATGTTTGTAGCCTTTCAGATGCGCTCGAAATGTATAAGTTACGACGCGCGGCACAATCGTAGTGCCATGCGATATGCCAGGGGTACACATGTACTGCTTCCATTGCTCTTTTCCCATAAAATATAACGTGGTGGTAGTAAAGAACGAGTAGCGAGAAAGACAAGGCAGTTGGCTGCAAATAACCACTTTAGATCAGTCAGGCCCACAATGCGAAACGCAAGAGCTATGAGCCTGCCCACCTAGACTATGTTAATACAAAGTAGCAGCATCATCAGCACAGCAACAACACATTCACAATCTGTGAAATACGAGGACGAGAAGTCTTCTTTTCATTTCTCTTCCAATGGCTTGATATTCGCTTGCAACCCCAGCGAACGCTCTCTCTCTCGCATGTTAGCCTAGTGCAGAAACACGGAGCATGGCAGTAGTTGTCTCCTCCACTGAGAAAAACACAAGCAAAAGTAAAGAAGAAGCAGGGAAGCACATAAATTTCCAATGTTCCATCATCCGACTTCCAAACAATTTTTCAATGCTTTATGTTCATGCCTTATATCAAAGTTTTGTTTGTATGTGGTGCGGTATCATTCCATTTCTGCGCTGAGCAAAAGCTTTTTCCCTTTTCTGCTTCTCTTTCTTCATCATCTCGCTCACTCTCCTCTTTTCTTATTTCTCCTCCTGATCCTCACAACTTGCCATGCGATACGCACATAAAGCATCTATACTTTCAAATTCAAGGGATAAACGTAAATAAAAAGTGAGGTGATGTGATCCGATCATCATCACCGCCACCTCCAACGCTGTATAATATATTACAAATGTACGAAAGAAAAGCAATACCATAATAATAATAATAGATTACTTATACAACATCCATCTGCTCTTCCTCCTTCATTCAATGGTGTCGTTAAAGACATGATAGAATCATGAAGATGGTCTATTCCATACAACAGAAATAGTCTTCGCTTTTTGAGAAGAAATACAGCAAAACTTCAGTGAACATAATATATTCTTGTATTATATAATATAATTTATAATATTATATCCTCTCTCATGATTCACGATGATCGAATCTCCCCTTCTTTTCGCGTTGAATAACAAGCAAGATGTAGTCAACTTTGTCGACGTGAATGCTTCAAGTTTTATCCAGACTTTAAGTGACACATCTTCGCGTATTGGCAACCTCTCCACTGTCTAATGACATGCTCAGAAATAAAAAATAGCTCTTTATAACACCTCTTATAAAGAAAGAACTATCTGAATTCGCTTCAGTCGGAAATGAGAAATGCCACACATGACATTATAGCATTATCGAATGAATGCGCAATTTGTTTCAAAGTTGTATTTGATGCTGATAAAATGTAATCAAAAGATGAGAATGTGTTCAAGTCAATAAGACAATGGAATTGCAAATGAAATTGTTAATTGATAAGCCACAGTACTTTTGTTGCTTTCTGATTATCCGAGGGATATTTTATAGTTCTAGTACTAACCTAATATATATCTGGAGTTAAATATAATAACAAGAACGGCAGTTGTATACACACTTAATACAGACTGTATTATACAGTGGCAGATTTCCTTTAATCACCTCGTATCAAAATTCTAAAGAAGTTTCCCACAAACAAATCTACCTATACAATGTTTACTACTAGCCATCAACATTGTGGTTACTTTAATTATATTAATTGCAAGGTACATATACACAAAGTACAATACAATAGCCGTTGCAATTTAAACAATTTAAACGCACACTGGTGTTGCTCTTAATGCCAAATATTGAAATATTATAAATTACCCTGGCCTTAAATTTTTAGTTTTAGAGTACATTTGTTGATGCGATGATGCTACTAAAATGTCGGTAGTTCAGTTTTAAGCAGCATCAAGCTCTATTATTGTTTAACAAAACGTGAAAGGTGTTGAGCGGTTTTCCGAGTTTGTCAATTGCTAAAATCATATATACAAATGAAACAATTTCTTGTCTATTTTATGACAGATCACGATTATTTATTACCAAATTAACTCAAACTATATAGCTTATGATAGGTGAATAAAATGAATGAAAGTAATGGGATGATGTATAAAAATATGTAATACAGAGTTTAGACAAACAACAATTCACAGCTTACTTCTGTCTGGTTAAACATTTAAATAGAAAGCTTTGAAGCAAAATTCGGGATCTCATTTTTTAGCAAAATTTGTTTTTTCATTGGTGTTACCAAGCCCCTATTGCAAGTACATTGAAAGAACAAAAAATGTTTATGCTGCAAAAACTTTAATCCGAAAGCCAGTACTTTATAATGTCAGTTACACGGTCGATATTGTATAGTAGATTCGGAGAAAATTCCCACCTTTTTAGCATTCTTCGAGAGTAAATGACTTAATTTTCTACGTTAAAAACAGACACGAAGTAGTAAAATATTTTGTTTGCTTAATGATAATTTTTCCCAATTGAACGATAATGTTTATTTGAAATTCAGGATTGTAAACTGTAAGCTCAGCAGGGTCTCTGACAGAAGCTTTCGGCATCATGAAATTTCAGAAAAGTAAATCTTGTCAGACCACTTTTATTGCAGTCCTCCACGAAGCAGTAAGGACAACCGAGTGTATCAATTTACACGATTACTTTTTAGTTTGCGGTTGAGGTGCACCAAGTGAAAAATTCATTTATTTTCTTATCTAAGAGGAAAAGAAATAAAAATTATCTTATAATGTCTTTATTAAGTTTTTCCTGACAGAATCGTTCTCATTTCTTAGAAAATAACGCTGAACAACATTGTATTTTACCTTAACTAGGCGTGGTGTGAACAGCGCTAGAAAGGTTTTATTCTGAGTCAGTTTAACATTACTATTGATTATTTTTCTGATATCAAAATATAAACTTTTAATTCAAAAATGATATTGATGAAAATTTAATATGAAAATTTTTACCGCAAATTAACTATTAGAAACACATTTAAATTGACACCTCAATATATAAATTGTGAGAAGAGCTGGGGCGAACTGTGAAAAGTGGATCCCTTAAGATCCGCCATGATACGATATGTAAATAAATAGAATAATTTATTGAATTATGTGTTATTGATTGTTTCAAAATATATTTTGAAATGGGAAAATATTTTTCCAATCGCGAGACAGATAATCAAATTATAAAATGTCAAGTGTGTAAAGCCTCTCCAATTGGACAGGGGTCTTATGAATTTTTAGCTCTTTCTACTACCCTTTGTCTCATTATTTAAGAGTAAAATATTTTAATGTATTTAAGATATCCGTGAATTGAATCCAGTGTACCAAAATGTGGGAGTTCTTTCTTCAATTTTAAGTAGTGCTTTATTATGTAAACTTATAGATAGGCGATGATGAAATGCTGCCAGTGACCCGTTTGTGGCCAATTTTATGTATTACTCCTGTCGTTTCTCTGGACTTGATGCGGTGAAAATGGAGGCGTCTCCTTTAACGTCATTCGGAATTCAATAAACATTTCACTTCACTTCCGAATCATGGCTCTCTTTCAATCCAAACCATTTTCTTCTCCTTTTCAGTGTGCTACTTTATATTTTCGTTGAAGATGTGATGCGAGAAGGAATCTACAAAGACTGATTATGTTGTGTAAGGAAGCAGGAATAAAATTCTGTTTGGATTTTTTCATTTGTCTGAAGTACATTTTGGCGTTGGTTCCCATGTCTCATGTTTTTGTTGTTCTTGCTACTTTATCTCAGTCTCTTCCTTTACCGCTGTTTTTGCAGCACCAGTGAATGTGAATTAGAATGAATTGAATAGAAGAAGAGTAAAACATGGGTGAGTGTTTTTTCTTCTCCTGTGTCTCTTGGCTCAGTTTGCGTAGATTTTTGGCTAACACGAGAAGACACTTGTACCAGTTATACCTTCTTTATAATACGTACACACTTTGGCATTGGAAAATAGAGAAAGTTTCGAGTCTGTCCTAGTATCCAATTCTTCAATCCATATAAATACTGCCAGTTTTCATTTCAACGTTGTTTTGGTTTCATTCCGAATTTTACCGTATCATTCTTTATTTGCTCCTTCTTTAACAAACTGATTAAAGCAGTACATAAAAAATGTTGTTCCTGTGAAAATTGTGATATATTGTGCGCGTATACGTAGCGAATGCATGCGTTAACATTACTGTCACTGATATATGGCCATTGCATTTTTGCTCACAAGTCAATAGTTTTTATCCTGTTTAGTCTTGTGCTTACACATTAAAGCAAGGAGGAAGGAACAAAAAATGCAGCGAGCAACGACTACCAGTTTTTTTGTCACATTTGATAAATGAATTGCAGGTTGAATCAAATATTCAGAAGTGGCATGCTTGGTTCCTTCTGCTCTGTCGTGTAACATTCTCTTCGAAATGTAGAAATGACATAGTGAATCATTAACTAATGCAGGGGAACAAAATAACATGATTCTTATGCTCTTATTACTACCTACCATGTAGACAGGAACTTTGCTCAACGCAACAGTCTCGAAAATAGATTCAGTGTGAGAAGAAAAATTGTTGCAAAATTAGAAATACATTATGTAACGCCTTGATTGTAGATGAACGTCCACCTCGTGGTTTATCAGACTGCTGTATCCAGTCCTAGGTACGAAACTAAAATAGCTGTTGTTGAGTGAGAAAGTAGAGTGGAGTGAGAATGAAAATTTGTTTTTCATATTCATCCATTTTGATAACAATTTAGTCCTGAGAAGGTTAGCCCGTTATGAAAGTATTTTTTTAAATCCCGCACTTTTGAAAAATACGTTCTATTTTTTAAATGCGTTTGCTGTTACACGAATTACAGACGTGAAATTTAAAATTACACGGTACCATTCGCAAACGGGAATGAAAAAAATATGGCCTGGTCACGCCGTAAACACGTATTATTAACGGCAGTAGAGACGACGACGACGACTGCGGCTGACTCTCCCTGCGAAATACAAAAACTTTTGCTTATGCATATAATTTAGGGTCACAGAGATATGCATTCAGTTTCCTATTTGTAGAAAGCAAGTATTAGTTTTGTAGTTTGCTGAAAACTTAAAAAATATTACGTGTGAACCTACACCTTCAGCCTCCGTTTCACTTGTCTAAACAAATATTTTGGGAAAATTATTGCCTTTTTCCAGTGTTTGGGTAGTAACTCACTTGCTTCTGTATTGTTGTTATAAATAAACGCGTGGATGAAGTAAGAGCCTAAGAGCTGAAGGATTTTCAGAATGTGAAACAGAAAAACGGTCTAGAACAAGAGAGGGAAGCGGGTGTTCAATTTCAATATAATGTAAGTGAATCAATGCCTAATAATATCCATTTCACTGAGACGGTCCTTGTGAAACGTAGTAAAAGTAATAGTAAACATAAATACAGGTTTTAATGCATGAAAATTGATGGTGGTGCGCCGTTAAATGATCGTTTGACGGACACGTTTCCAATGTCAGTAAAGCACAGGAACCAACCCTCGCTTTTCCCTTCTCGCTCGTGGGCTGCATTTGTTGGTTCAAGTTCAGGTTGAGTTGAAAAGGACGTAAAGGGTTGCCCAAACATTGAATGTACCATTGTTCTCTTTCTTTGCTTCAATTGCAGGGATTTAAAACTCGTTGACAGTTATTCGCAGTTGGTTTTCAGCGTAAAATCCAATTTGTCAACGATTGGTGGCAGTAATGCTGCTGAGCAATGAGCATATTATTGGATGTATGAATTGGTTACTTTAAAATTAGGCAAATAAAATTAGGAAACGCTTGCAGGGGGTTAAACTGTGTTTACGGAGGCGTTTTTGTATAGATATTATATTATTTTGGTAGGATGGCTAGAGAATTTGTTAGAGGCGATTCGTATTTACTTTTGAACACATCAGTGAACGGTCTTCTGAGAAAGGGAAGGAATTCCTGAAAAGGCCCTTCTCTGTTATTTTAAGTAGATTTATGTGTAGGATATTTTCTAGCTTAAAAGAGGGAATCGACAGAAATGAGCTGAATCACATAATACTTAAAGTTCTCAAAATAAACAAACCAAACAATACGACATGACACTTTGCATAACCTTTTCGTACAGTTCTGGGTGTTTGCTCAATAGATTGGAAGCATGTATAGAAAACAGATTATGCATTGATATTTAGAGCTGTGCACCTGCTAGTTTTGAGGCATCAATTTTTAAAATGCACTTTTTTATCAACATAAAAACGGTTAAATCCATTTAACTTACAGATGTTCATAGTTCTATAAATAATAAATTAATGTAATGTGATTGTAGGAGCATAATATTTTATTTGCAACGAATGAGATTTATTTGAATTTAAGTTACAAAAAGATAGCTGCTAAAAAATTCCTAAAATTGTGATTGGGTGAGCTAACCCCAATATTATTATTTATAAATTTTATTATATTCTTTTAAATCGTTGAATGTATGCATCCCTTATGATAAATAAAAAATATGATAAATAGTTAAGAGCAATTCCGGCAGCTATCAACTAATAACGATTGTGCCAGCCCACTGCACATTTTCGGCCTACCCAATTAGCAGAATAAAGAAATCCATTAGAAAGGTAAATCCCATTTACTTAAGCTGTTATTTACAGCCGACCTTAGGTATTCATCTATTCTTACAACGGCGTACTTATAAACATTTTAATACGTGTTTTTACAGCCTTGTAAAATATATTTTAGGCTACTTACCACACATTATTTGCTCCGTTTTGTAAGTGAACCGAATGCTTGCATGTAGTGTAAGTATTTGTAACAGCTCATTCATTTTTACAACCACTATTATCTTCCACTTCAAATATAACGGCCGTCGCCTCTTCACACACACAAAGTGAGGCATCTTTTTCGTCGGTGCTATGGCATGGTTTGTGACGGCGGTGGTAAATATGTTATTTGGTTAAGCCACTAAAAACTACACCAAACACTACGTCCATCTCATTCACTTTTTTAAAACCTCTGGCTCGTTATTACTGAATAAAGGAAGCAAACAGGTTATATTTTGCGTTTTCTTGTCGTTTTCAAGCTTTTCGTTTTCTCCGTCTTCAGCACAGCACGAAGACCGTATTGAAAAGAAGAGATACTGAGAAAAGGGGTAAAAGGAGCCATTAGAAAGCATATAAAAGCTGAGAGCAACTCCGCCTTTGCACCATAATAAAACTTTTACTACCAATTAAACGGCACTAAAAGTCAAGTAAAGTAAGATTCACTCTTTCTTGTCTTTTCCGTGCGCGTCTGCCAAAAGGAATGAATTGAGTGATGATAAGAAGAAATGATACAATAACATAATAATATATGCACAACAACAGCAAAACAATATTTTTCATTGTACATACATAGGTATACAATTGTTATTCTCCTGGCTTTAAAATTGTTACATCATCATAATAATCATCATAATTGAGTGATTTTCATATGTACATTGAATATATGGTTCATGAAGCGTACCCATACATGCTAATTAAATAGATGCAAGTATTATCTATTGAAAATTACTCCGCATGTGGAATCCACAAAATAGTGAACCATTCTTATCTGTAAACTAATAATCAAAACAAATAATAATTAATACTTAGATTAACTAATAATTAGTCTAATAATATATCAGAATAAAGGTTAAAAACTTCTGACAACCCTTTCAGAAATATCTGCTTTTTGAACGTTATTCTAGTATTTAGTTTGCAGACATTTCTCATGGTTTCAGTCTGGCAAGGCTACTTAAATGCAAATTAGAGGTGATCGATTAAAACAACTCTTATCGACTAATGAACAACTTCGAAGGTGAGCAACATGTTTCGGCAATTTAATACAAAATGTAAATAGTCTTCAAAAACTTTAAAAGATGCTATCCTTTTGATACCTTTCTATTAATACATGCTTCGGCTTTGTAAACAAAACGGCCGCTCGTCGACTGAACTAAGATGGCCATCAATCCTAAATTTATGTGCATAAGTTTTACTAATGAAACCCATACAGTCGAGACTTTTCTTGTAGGCGTTTCGCTTGAACAACAATTTATTCAATTATACATTTACGTCAAATTTTTGAAAAATTGTGGGACAGAGGTTGCGGAGGTGTAATTTCGACGGAGAATAAGAGCATAGCAAAGTTGCTTAAACAAAATCATAACCTTTGGTTTCTAAAGAATTTGGATGAAGTTTTGGTCAGCATATGCATAAAAATGGATAAGAAACTTAATTTGCTAAGTTGTGTGTTCATGTTCATAGTCATTGATGACTAAAATTTCGACGTCTTTATTTTGAAGCGGACATGACATGAATAGCTAAGTAGATTTACCTGTGCATATTGTATTGCTGGATGACGTACGATTGTTGTCTTATGCGCAATCATTCATTTAGAAGAAGAATTAAAAGTGCAGTGAAAGGAACAGAAACAGAAGTGGTAGTCAATGCAAGTAAATTAACCATTAAGATTGGCATTGTGACAAGCGTCTCTCCCTGCTCATCCAGGCGATCTACCGCAGGTAACGTTTGTGTTCAGATGTCGTTCAGTGTGTTGCAAACTGATTTCCAAAATAAATTGTTCGTCTTTTATTTTGTATGTGTGGCAAATAAAATCTTGTACCATTGCCGTTCCTTACTCAATGAAAGAAACGCTCAAAGTGCAAAGAAGAAGATGAAGAGGTTTGAATGAATTATATCGTTGGTGGGTTCACAAATGAGCCGAATCTTGAAAAAGGATCCATCATGAAAAATTTATTAATGTACTATGGTTCCTTTTCTCTGTACTGCAACGCCCGAAGACAAAAACTTGCTTTTAAAGAAACCTTGAGCATTTTGCTTTTCTTGGGATGTCACTAAATTATCGTCGTAATTGGATCAAAAAGACTTCATTATGACTCGTTTAGCACGACTTCCCAGGCATTCATTCATCGTGCCCATATATAGTTTACACGAAAATGAACATATTACAATAAAAGGTTACCTTTACTCGACGGCTTTCTTGCTTGGTGATGATGATGGTGGTAACTTAATCGGCAACATAGCAATAAAATAGCAATAACAAAACAAAAAGGCAAAAAGGCATGGCATTAATTGCAACCAGTTATTGCTTTCATTCACTCAATCAATCTCAGTGTTTTGCTCAGAGCAGAACACACCAGTAGTCTTCTCATTAATCCTTTTTCCTTTCCTCCTTTTTCTCACTGATTCCTCGGGCAGGAAAATTTATACATTCCACAGGAACAGAACGCTCAATAGCGGTCGTAATCGTATGCCACAATGCCACTTCAGGCGCACGGTAAATGTTTTTTGAAAACTAACATCCATGTGCAATTCAAATAACTTAGTTGTAGTACTTTCTATAATTAGTAATTACCTCCGCAGCTTTTTGCTAGCACACTATAGTTTTTCTAAGGAGTAATTAATTACCGGGACTCACAGAGGAGGTGGTATTGCTCTTCCTTATCCTAAAAGTCTAGCACTGAAATTAAAAGAAAGATAGTTGTAGTTGTAATAATTAACCTGATTTTAATCAACATTGCAATGGATATAAAACGTCATTAGTTTCTGATTAACAATTAATGCTTAAATACGAGATAAGGGCTAATCTCTGGATGTTACTGGAATCTCAGCAATAAGTCAAGTTGGGCTGTATTTGCTGTTTTGCAGTCACCCAAAATATTCTAGTTTTTATAAACCGGAAGGAGAAAAAATTGATTAAAATAAAATCATAATTGTATTTTGTTTGGTTGTTTCTTTATTAGGTTAGATTTGAGTGCATTCTGTGTGGTAGAAGTGCAAAAAGTAACTTTTGTATTGGCAATTCAGTAACAGTTATCATCGTCACCTTTCTTCCTGTATCCAATAAAATAAGAAAATACGAATTATTTATAAACGTATTAAAAATTACCCAAGGATTAATGTCCTACAAAAATACTTGTTTTCTTTTGCATTTTAATTTTGTTAAATAGCATAGTAATGAACTTTGTACTAAAACATGTAGCAACCTATGCATGAAGAAGGAGAAAGCATCTTTGTCTGTACATGCTTTTACAATTTACAAGTTAATTGTAGCAAGAAAAAAATTAAATTGTAGAAACAAGAACTTTGGAGAAAAGTAAATGAACTAGAACAGATTAGATCAAGTAAAATTTACGAATCAGCTTTCCAAATTGCAGCCGTGTTTTAGAAATATATTGCTTTGAAACTACTCAAGAGATTACAACAGACACGCACAAAGAAGTATCTCATAGGTTTAGGAAGGCGTTCATAAATTTGCTGTTTAACTTATTCCAGCCGGTTAGAAGGCAGGTAATGCACAAAGATGAGTTGTGGGTTACGTTAAGATGGACCACCAATTGCTATGCGTTCCACACAAACAGTGGTTGGAAAATCAAGTGATGGAGAGTCAGGCCTGATGAAAAATAGACAGATTTAATGGTAGCTCGGTAGATTTAGTTATCTTTATGAGCTTGTTTTACAATATAATGACTTTGTATGTTTGGCTTTGATCTGGCGGAAAGGAGAATATGTACATACGTTTTGATTTTTATGAATGTTCTTGTCCAAATACTTCTTTAGCTTGCAATATTGTACCAACTTGTCTCAATTTTATTGATTTTTTTTTCGTTTGTATATTTATGTCTGGAAGGAAAGGACAAGTGAATAAATAAAATCAATGACTTCAATGACTGTAGGTTGAACATAAACACTATTATTTAAGGGACAAAAGCGCAACAAAATTTAAGGATTATTAAGAGATGTAGTTGTAGGTAGGCTCATCTATTTTTAAATGAAACTAAATGAGTAATGATGCTGACTATAGTCTTTCTGTCTGACTGAATATTTATATGTAAATAATCAGACCAAGAACAAACTAAACTGATGTACGTAGCATGGATTATCAAGGTGTTTAGAGAAATCTTTTCGATTACCTCTAAGCCATAACTAAATAAATTGTTTCAATGTTTGACATAGTGAATTAACAACCGCAAATGTAAAAACAATGTGACATATTTAAGAAAACTGGTATAATGCTCAAATGAATGAGACCATAAATTTTGCATTATAACACTGAACCGGCATATCAGTACAATCAGAAGGAAATGACAAACCTTTCAATGAGAAAAGTACTCATTGACCTTAAGCAGAGCGCACGCATGCGCATCAAAGCGAAGTCAGTGAAGTCTTTTAGTATAATAAAATTTATACGGAATATTACAAAACTTTCTGATGACACGATGACTACATTTTTAAACAGGGTGAAGATGAAGACTTGCCAGCAAGCCGAGAAAATAACAGCAAAAGTAGAATAAAGAAAACGTGAAAAGAAATGTGGAACTAATTTATGACTCTATTACTGATTAAAATGCCATTACTTGCTCACAACTAGCAGTGCATGCACTCTACTACCTACTATACACACACATTCTCTGTATACAGCCAAAAGAGCTATGGTTAAAAAATTCTTTGTGTGAACGAAACACGCATGCAAGAGCTTTTTCGACTTTTTCCACTTTTTCGTTTGCAATCAGAAATGCTACCTTAGCATTCAGCACCGGCAGCTCTATTTATATGCATAATAATACGTACATGTCTTCTGTGTAGATATATATTTTGGAACATGAGGGAAAAGAGGATTTATGCAGTGTTGTCGCCGAAAAGCATTGGCTAATAGAGATGATAAAAAAAAAAAACATAACTGGTTAGGAGGTAATATGCACGTTATGTATACAGCTTTTGTCTGTACTATCTCCAAATTATTATTGTAAGAGCTCACTCACGACGACTCTGTGAAAAAATAATAAAAACGGCAATTCCTCTTAAAACCACGTTTCGCATTATTTCTTCATTTTCCTGATACGAAAGTAAGTCACGGCTTGTCGAGACGGATCAGGCAATATTTTGATTTTCTTCTCTCCGAATAAAGGCGACATTCAAATTGCTTTTTGACGGCGTTCGTTTTATTATTCTTTTACGATAAAATGCCTTATTGTGAAATTTCATTTCTGCTGTTTTGGGAGATTACCTATTTATAAGAAACACAATCTTATTTTCATTGCTATTCGGTTGTATGGGTCTCACCACAGTTTAAGGCTTGACACCCACTAGATAGGGTGGGAAACAAGATGATTTAGTTAATATTAGGTAAGTTTTTTCAATAAGTTAATCGAAATTAAAAAGAAGTTATTTTTTTAAAGAAAATTATCATTTTCATCAAGATGATCATCAAATGATTAACGTTCATGAGTCAAAGCTTTCGATTTTTAGCGTTGTCCAACCGAGAGCTTTATAGTCTAGATATACTAAATGACATTCTAGCATGATGAGTTATCGAACTAGCATAAAAGTTCGAAATAAATAAATATGTTACATGATTCTAGTTTTTGGCGTAATTTTAGTAGAGCTGCATGAATTTCTGTAGCCGCATGTTTCTGGCTCCTCCATTTTTATATGGGAGGATTACTCATAGTCAACTCCTTCTGCAGGCGCATTTACATTCATTCATGCATGCATGAAGTGAACTCATTCGTCCGTTTTACTCGACTACCATTCGTTTTCGTTTAGTCAACACATCATGGTTAACATAAGATGGTGAAAATTTAATTAAGCCAAATTGATATTTTAATGAAAAGTTTATTTCGTAGAATTCAACCAACCACATTTCTTCCATGCTCAGTAAAAATAAATTAACAAATTCTGTTGCATTATAATTCATAATTTATAATTAAAAATGACACAGTACATTTTGTACGCGAGTTGGTTTATTAGGTAGTTTAGGTAAGTAGAAAATAGAAGCTCACAACGATAATCTTTCTTCGTCAGTTCCGTTCATTTCGAAAAATTTTCCAGGAAAAACGAACATACCCCAAACAATTTTATATTATAACGCTGATTGGTGGACTACCCAAAAGTGATTTTAAATCAGATACCATGCTCTCCGTCCTAACATTTCAGAAATGTCACTCTGCTGGTTAATTTTTCTTTATCCAAAACACATATTTTTTAAAACAAATTTCAGAAACTGAACAGAGCAGTGGTCCTCACGTCAGACGGTGAATAGGTGGAGGGACGTCCTTTTGTTTTGTGCTAAAGGTTAAGCAGAGGCAGACAGACTAAAAGATGGGTAAAAGAATGGATATTTAGTTTACTGAATAAAAGCAACAATCAAAGGTAAAAAGTGTTTTGTAAAAAGCAGGTGGAGTCAGTCAGCTCCTGCTGTCTTAGAAATGCCGCTACCTCCGCTGATATTAGCTGGTATCGACGAAGATGTGATCCTCTCTTAAGGAATGTATCTACGAACGAACTCTTACAAGGTGAAACAAAGAAAAAAGTCCTTTTTGATCGGTAGTTGCTGAAGATTACCTTGAGAAAATCATGATTTTTCCTCTGTTGATTTTGCTTGGTTGTTAACATTTACTAAAAGTACGTGAACACAGGCAAGTTTTTAGATTTGAGTTTTTCGTTTGAGGATTACAAAGCTGGCGTAAACTAAATTGTGTACGTATGTAATGTGGTTGTGGTCGTCATAAAAGTAAAAGCATAATTTTTATGCGAATATAATGCATGTACATAGTAAGCACATGTGTGGCAACTGGCAACAACTTACATGCACACTGACTGAAATCTTATGGTCTTGCATATTATTCGATTGAGCTCTCATTGTGTGGTCGTAAATCAGTACCTGAGTAGTCACTTCAAGCAATAAATCATTATGTACTTTTTCTTGTTTTGAATTTTTTCAGAATACGGAGTTTTTGTGTATCAGGTTCGCCTGCGTAGATTTGATCTTTTGGCTCCAGTACTTGTAGCTGTTAATGCTGTAGCATTCCCAGAATGTTCGAAAAATATTTTTTAACGTGTTTTTCTAAATAGTCGTGCCCACAGCAAATGAATTCTTTTCTGTTCATGTAATTTTGGTGATGAGACTAAACTTGCTCTAAAAATTTTATAAATTTTTTCACAATGTGGCGAACTTCAGACTTTAATTTTTATAATGATGTACCTACCCTAAAGATGTAGTACAAGCAGGTTTATCTAGTTAAACGAATAGGCAGCGCAGTTATCAGCTTATAAAGTAACGCGTCTCTCCGAAATTATTTTAAGGGCAACATTAACAAACTATAATTTTGGCGCAAGTCTCCCTTTAATTTCCAAATTTTATACAGTTGTTTACAATAGAGTGGGAGTCCTTTTATCACAGAGACCACAGAAAATTAATACATACGTCTAAGTACATAAATCCTGAGTTTCACTTTCTCCCGAGACCTGTGGCTGGCTTAGGCTCGCACAATCAGTTTTCATCATTGTGCTTTTCGGGCTCTCCCCTACTGGAGTAGCAATCCTTTAATAAGGGCTCCTGTTTGACTCCTGCAGAAAACAAAGTCTAGACAATTCGTACGTAGAGTAAAAATAGGTTCATGTGGAGGTTCATTCTCATTCCGGGTTTTACACTATGTTTTAGGGGTAGTTGTGATATTGTCTCTAGTGACTAGAAAGTTGATCATGATGATGACAACGACGATTCTGCTATTTGCTACTTGAGCCAGCCAACATACGATAGTGCATTCAAACAATGTATGCAAAGACTTGATGCTGCTTTTTTGGTTCCACACGAATCCCTACAGTAATCTAGTCTTCTAGCAATTCCGGAGAACGAGCTTTGCATACTCAATGAATTGGCACTACAAAATTACAATGGTTTGTAATAGATGAAACATGCACGTATTTCATGGGACGATGATGATGATGTACTGAAGTATTTTCATGGAAGAAACGCACTTCCACTACAATAATCATACTTGCTGCTGAAGATTATTATGATGCGATGATGGCTGCAAACATCTGACGAACTTCCACAGCACAGCGGTAGCAGAACAAATCCCAAAATATATGACTTGTATGTGATGGAGATGATGAAATTGGGCATTGTATTGAAGAAGCACATTACTTTTTGCCTTTGATTATTTTTTTTTCACTGCATTGCCTGCCTCTTTAGTTGTAGTGGAGTGCGGTGCAGATATTATGAAGTTGTTGTATTAATAAAACTGTAATAAGAAAAATGATAATCAAAATAATATCATGGAAAAATATTCACAGGAGGTTTGAAGACAGGATCCAGATTATTATAATAATTATTTTGTGATGATAAGAAGGGAAGGAAGAAGATAAAAGATCTCTTATTCAACTCACTCCTCTCACACGCTTAAACTGAATTTGAAAGCCCACGTTTAAACTCCAAGCCAAGTTTATAAAGTCGACATATCTATATCTTTTGCCATTCTGTTATACCCGCAATTCACTCACCCACTCTAGTCAGCTTACATTGTTTATTTGCCTTCTGTGCATCATTGCAATCGTATTAATTGTGTGCATATCTTTTTCAGATCACACGCAGACGGGAATTCACATTATTACAGACAATTCCCTCCCACAAACTCCACTTCTTTTGTTGCTTAATTGTGTGCGGGCAGAATAAAACGATCGCGGACAAATCGTTTACAGCAAGGAGAAAAAAACATTTTATATATTACGTTTATTATTATTGTAACACAAATTTTGACATTTCTATTTTCGTTTCAATTTGTTTCGTACCAAACATGAAATTGGCTTTCTTAATTTGAATTATTTAATTATTTAATGAAATTTTAACTTTTCTAGCATTTTAAACAGTGAAACACTTCGAAATCTGATAATAATAAAAAGTGAGTGATTACTAATTTTTATAGACTTTGAAGCATCCATTTCAGTCAATTGATGATTTACTGGAATAAAGCCAGCAACAATCTTTACCATTCGAATTGTTTCAAAATTCAGAGTTTGTAAAAAGTTAAGTACAATTTTTTCCGCCAACTGCAATTTTTTCAAGGTATCATTATCACAAATTACATAATATTCATACATACACATTTTTGACTTGCTCTTGGATATTATACCTAACAAAACCAGAACGCATAGGCATATTTTTCTCCTTTGAAGAAGACGTCACACAACTCTAACTCTAGTGTAGTGTAGCATGTCTTCGTCAGTGGATTAGTGACTACTTCTAATAATGATGATCATCGTAAATAATATAACTACGATATTCCGGTTTAGCAAAATTTCAAACCTTTTCTGACAAATTCATGACTTTCTTGACTAAAACAATCGAAACAGTAAAAAGTTTACCTTTTTTCGATGCAACAACCTCCCACGGGTGTGTTGTGGAGAACAAGAGCAATTGTTTATTGCATCGTGTGATCCTCATTGATAGATTACACATAATATCTGAAGACTTCCTCCTGCTCTGTTACAAATGAGTATCTTCATGCTATTCGTCAGGAAATAAAAAAGAAAGCGGGGAAAGGGTTGGTAATCGCAACCCATACCCAGCAGCCCGAAATATTATTAAAGAATGATTTACATAAAATAAAAACTCTTCAAGTGAAGTATGTCTGGCAAAACACGCTGGTTAATTTGTTGTTTCATTTTCGCCTGGATCCTTTTCAGAATTGGACAGCAGCTCATTGAGGATCTGGTGAGGGTTACAGAAGCATGTGGCAAAGTACAGTAGGACTAGCATTTCTTTCACTTTTCACTCCTGCGTTGTGTAGTTTAGTGTGTGAAGAACAACGAAAACCTTCAATTATGTCCAACTTTAATTTCTATGCTTGCCTGCCTCTCTATTTGAGCAGGCTGTTTTTTCATGGAATGATTAATGATTATAAAATTATCTGGAGCTTATCAATTCCCTTCGTCTCTTCTAGGAGAAAAAAATTACTTCGCACAACATATAAACACCACAAGGCGCAGCAGCAAGAAAAAAATTCTCAGACTAAAGCTACTGACTGCAACAAAGATCAACATCAGCGACAAGGCTCTAAGCATACCATGGTCTTGCTACATATATTCGCAAACTATAAAGTACACGATTTTAGACTGCTATTATTATCATAAATATATTGGTGGTGTTCCAAAACAAGCAGAAAGAAAATTTCTCTCACTACCGACTACAGCAAAGGGACTTTTTCGACTTAACATACAACCGCCAATTAAATAGTTGTGTGCACCACAGCTGATTTAAATTCTGCAGCTGTCTCATTCAAAAAATACAGTCATGCTTATGTGTAGCTACGTGCATGAATTGAAATGAAGACTTTTTTATACACAAATATCGCCACAAACTGATTTCAAAATGGAGAAACTTGTAATTTCTGGGTTGCATGTGGCATGCAAGCATGTTTTCGGCTCTGAGTGTTTTCTTCTTTTCTGCTCATTCCATTTTTCAAATACTCACGTCATTTCATTTCTCCTCCTCATTCCACGTCCGTCGTCTTCCTCCTCGAGCACAAAGAGAAAAATAATGCCAAAGTAATGGGATGATTATAGGTGTACATTAACCAACCGATCAGTCGAGTAACAACATATTTCTCAAATACACCTTTGAGTGTAGTAGCATCCTTTAGAAATACCCGGCTTTTACCAATCCAATCATACATACAAATGTATTCACGAAGATTTGATTATGAGAAAATCATACCTGGGAATAACCCTTCTGGGCAAGCGAAACTATGATAATATGCAAAATACTGCCAGTCTTACAACTACCGGTGAGAGGAAAGCTTGTTTGTACTAAAATAAGTTATAATAAGTAACACAGTCTTATCAATGAACATAACGCATGCTATTATTCTCAGAAAAAAAGCTGGATGTATTATAATATCACATACGTTATGATTTAAATGCTTACACCGACTTTATGAATGTGCTGTTATCTCCATAAATTCAAATTCAAGTTGCACATCAAGTCATCGCATTAAATCGAAGCATCACTTTTTAAACACATGTTATTCGGATCCGAAGTATAATTAAACTAAGTGGATCTATTTTTGACAAGTGGTACACCGAAGATGGTCATCAATCAATCTTAATTTTTGTAACCGTTTAAGTTTTTTCCATTCTTCTCCAATTTGGGGCTGATTTACACCTGGTTTTGATTGGTCAGAACAAGTTAAGAATCAGAATCAGTCAGACCTCAATACTAAAGTTGATATGCGGCTTCCTTTGCTACCACCATTGCCACCGCCGACCGCTCGTTGCTTTCTAAGGGGCGCTCTAATAATCCAAGTTGTACATACATTGCGTTTGTTATTCACATTTACTATCATTCGTAGTAAGAGTGTGTCTAACACAACACTTGAAAGAGAACAAAAGCTAGTTAGGGTGTAAATGGAAATGTGCTTATGAAACATTCAAAGAATACAGAAGGTGTCAGCTTGCAGAGAAGTACAAACTCGAAGAAAGAGAATATCCACAATAAATTCCTGGAGATTTGATGTGAAATTTAGAAGTGAATCTTAATCCACGGGATTCATTGCTATTACGGACGTAGTCACGCTGAGTATCTTCTCCCGGCACTAGAATGAGAATGAGATGAGAAAAGGAGGAGTCCTTAAAATCATCAGGCACCAACCCTTCTCCATTTCCACCATTACTCACTTTTCAAACAGGTGCCATTATTCTGTTGTGAAGGGTATGTGTATTGAGCGAGAGTTGTAGGGCAACAATAGAGAAATGGAAACATTTTTCTTCTCATAGAGAATTCATCATGTCTACGTATATACCGTGTGTCCGAGGTACTTTTTTATATAAAAACGTGAAGAATGAAACAGCAGCAGTCATACGAAGCTGGATAACAACGAAAAAAGAGAAAGAAAAATTGTTTAGTTAAAGGAGATGGAATAAGAAGTATTTAAAATCAAATTATTTATAACACTCAAAAGGGTCAGGGTGGTCCTTATCTCATTTGTTGGAAGCCTGCGGACTCGATTTTCGTTTTCCCCTCTTCAAATTTACCTACACTTTGTATAAACAGAAGCGAAGTTCCTAAAAAAGGTAGAAAATTTATATAGGTGCTTTGTCATTTCCCTTTTAAAATTTCGTGCTCCTACTTTCTTCTATATGCTAGAGTTCACTGTTCACTTTTCCAGCTTGTATTTTATGCAGTGTTGGCTCAGAAGGGTAGACTTGAAGGGACAATAGACGACTCTTTAATTTTAACCACTTTTAGTAAGGTGAGTCAAGCTTTCTATTTTGGGCAAATGTGTCCACGACACGCCATGAATTAACACAATGGGTCCATCATTGATTTAGCTTTCTTAAAAGACCAATTGAAACTGCCTGGTTTGTTAAAGTTCTGGAATCCCATACCCTTCTGGATTGTACCTGTATTCTTGCGATAAATCGGTTGCCTGTTGAGAGTGAGAGATGCATCAGGAGAAATCTAGGAAAAGGTTCATTGATTGCATTCTTTTACTGTGTCATTCATATCTCCTTAACTGCGGAGCGATCACGAAATTTGAGAATACTTTTGTCGAAAAAAAAACAACAGTTGGAGATCTACTCTTTTGGAAGTTAAGAGGAACAGTTACATTTTGGAAAGTTAGTATTTTTGACAGAGCCTTAAAGATGATAACGATAAACCACTGTAATATATTTTTGGAAAATAAATCTAAAGCGGAAACGATTTACATTTTCCTAAATTTTAAATCAGCCTTCTGAGGAGCTTCTTTTAACATGGTCGACAAAAATTGGAACACGACGCCGGTCGATTAATATCTACAATTCAAATTTATTCATAAAGCAGCGTCTTACAAATCTTACAATTAAAATCAACTATTAACTGAATTCAACGGGAGAGACTACTGTTTGTCTCAGCTTCAGCTAAATGAAAGACGTATAATATGAAAAGAGGAATTTGCTTTCCATTCACACTTCATAAATAAGAGCACTACGAATGTCCGTATTTACTCTTGATTTATCATCTCCGTTTTTGTCGGATCCAGTACATGTGCCATTGTTATAATCATCGTCACCATTCCTGCAGCTTAAGTCATACGTGCGTTTGTGGAGTTTTGGAACGGAATCTTAACTACTCGCTTTCCTCTATCCCATGGCCAGAAGTGCGACTATGTACGTCTGATAATAACTACCGGCCGCTACTTGTTACCTATAACAATACTACCATTCCATTTCCACTCACACCGCTATCATATTAAAAACTACAAACTCGTGGACTCAACCTTTTTGGCAAGGCATTATAAATGGGTCTGGTGGTGCTGTTGCTGTTGTATTCCTCATTGAAGTATTATGAAATATACACTTATTATTACATATTTTCACATGTCTTCTACATATTATTTGTACGGAACCGCAATAGTAAAGAATTTTTGTGTAAAAAATTCCATTTCTTTTTCCCCATTTTCCCCAATTTTTCTTATTTCAACTTGATATATTATACAATGTGCATGGAAGAAGAGAGTATGACGAAACAGACGGTGCGAAGCAGAACCTTCTTTTATATTAAAAGTAAATCTTATAATGTAGCCCGAGTAATGTCACGGCATGCCTTGTCTCCTTATAGTAGCACCGCGCACAGGGACCGTAGGAAAAATCTAGTAAAGGTTCTTTTATCATCTAATACAATCCCAGAAGAAGCTTGCATTATTATTGCGTCGTGGATGGTTGTGGATGTGGAAGTGGTTCGTTGCTTTGCTTGGCTCTCGACGATAATATGAGATGTGCAGGCGAGAGAGCAGGAGCAGCACAGCACATGAAGAAGCAGTCTTGCACAAAAAACCGATGATAAATAGTGTCCCCATGAGTTACGACATGTCAAAAATTTTATTCCGAATCGTGATAGATGTGCTCTATGCTGTCTCCATATTTATTATACAGTTTTACTCTATGGATGTGAGAAGTAATACGTACATCTCTTCAGCTCAGTGCATAAGTTTTTGGGTTCGTGTCTGAATGAGTCGGTTGGTAGTGAACGAGGGTTGGTTGGACCACTTTCTGCATACGTATGCTAAGATCCCGACTCCGACGTGATATTAAAATGATATGACGATGATGCGCCCTTCCCTATTGGAACTTCCTACACTTTGGTTCGTCAGGAGGTCAGAGTAGTACACACAACAGGGGAAAAGAAGTTGTGCATCAGGAGGAAAGGAAGTTAAGCAGTGGTGGTGGCGGTAGTGGTGAAACATTGTACACTTAAAAGATATGGCGATGATGATGCATGTATATGAAATTTATGAGAGATACATATATAATGCGATGAAATGATGACGAGGACTTGGATGATAATGATGATGATGACCTAGCTCCATGCCTGGCATTTTGAGAATGTGCTTATACAAAAACTTACAACACACAGGAGCAAAAAGCACTCTGAAAGAGCTCGTCGTCCTATCATTTTCATATAGGTGGTTCCTTTTTCTTTCTTTTTTCTTTCTTTCGTTCTTTCTCTTTTTCTCTATTTTTCACAATTTTTACTCAAGATTTTTTTTCCATTTTGGCTGCTTTTATAACAGTGGTGGCTCTTTCTCGTTGGCTCTTGACTCGGGATGATGATGAGGATGCAATGAGAACACTAGAAGGACCAGAAAAGCAAATATAGCAAGCTCACACACAACTCAAAAAGCGTCTCATATATCATCATGAGTTGTCGAGCTACAAAAAGAAATATATTTTACTTCTTTTTGAGCATGCCATATTTTCATCATATATAATGCAATATAAAAAATAAAGAAAAATGCTCGCCTATTTGAAGGCTTCCTACATTCATATATTTATGTTTCTTATGTACGACGTTTCCTCCATTCCTCCATATTTCTCCATCCATCCTCCTTGTTTCTCTCCTAATACTACACATTTTTCTTGGCTCTCACTCCATATTGCAATTTTCTTGGTAAATACAAAACAGAATCCATCCTGCTTCTTCTTCTTCATCTCCTCCTTTCTAGAAGACCGACGGCGAAAAAAATGAAAGAGAAACTGGTAAACAAATTCCTTTTTTTAACTTTGTGGATATTATATAAAAAGAAACGAACTAGTGCTCAACTGCTCGGTGCAAACTCATAAGGAAAGAGAGAGAAGAGGCAGACAAAAAACACACATAATATTTTGTTGGCTGTCTAAAATTATAGTATCGCTAAGTAAAAGTCAGTTTTTAGGATGAGGCATGGCTCCAGCTTTGTAACAAGAGAGGGAAGAAAGAGTGAGCCGCAGAAAAGCCTTGATGATGAAGTGAAGCCACATATAAACGAAACAAATCAGCAGTTGAATGAGTATTTCACGTTATTATTACATATGGAAAGGAGAATCACTATTATTATCACGGTATAAAAACACTATAAATGCATATACGGCATTTTCTTGTTTTTCTTCATGCATGCCGCTTCGTTTCGATGGAAGAGCTTTGGAGCCAAAGGATTCTCTAAGCCCATTTATGTTTATCCCAGCGTTGCTCAAGTTAGCTTGCGTACACACGACAAGAAAGAAATAGTAAAATGCGAAATGCCTCGGATCATTTGGACTGGAGTTCCGGAGAAATATGTTTTCCTACTACGTTCACGCGTTGTGCCCCATTCACATTTACAAACCGGGACTTGATCTTTGCTGGAAGAGGAAAAATGTGAATTTTACCCATCACTAGATGTTTTCTGTGAACCTTCATCATTTCTTCTAAGTCTGCATTATTTACAGAGTTCCATCTTTCATATAAAGATTCTCTTCACTTCCCCATTTTCCTAGTCATGTCGTTGAGTACGAAAAAGTGCATAAAACAACGAAACTGGCGCAAGTTGTGGAAAGGTAACTAAATTACATTTATGCTAACTTTACCTATCAATAGCACTCACGGTTGCATTCGCATGGCCGTTATTCTCTAGCATGGATAATGTTAGATTCACTCTGACTAATCTTACTGTTACTGTGTGCTAATTGAGTTATAACAATAAATACCGTACAGGCTCAATACCTCATTCGAATTCAGATCAGAGTACAGCTTAATGAGATTTGAAAATCATGTATTCTATTTACTTATATTAAATCGTAGTTTAGTTTCAATTACATCAAATTTATGTCAATGAGCTTTTCGTTTTGTGTACTCGGGACTTCAAGTTTCTAAAGTAGTTTTTAAGTTATTTCGAAGAAGGAAAAAAGTTTAATGAAAGATACGAAGTTTTGAATGTTTGAATCAGTGCCCCTGTCTTCTGGCGCATGCACACAGAGACTACATTGAGAATATAATATTCCTTATATAATTATTACGTTCTTGCTGTAGCATCGGGAATAGTTTGTAATACTTTTTCAGTGACATCAGTCCCTTTTTAAAAATGTAATTTATTTTTAATGTACTTAGCATTTTTATATCCTCTTGTGGCAGCACTTGAGTTATTGCTCTGAAAGAAGAGAAAAAAGTTAAATTTAAAAAGAAATTTTAATCGAGTGAAAGCAGGAAGTTATGGAGAGCGATAACGGCTGCTCAGCTGCTGTGTCGTTTCGTACAAGTTTCTCAAAACTCTTTTCAAGTCATCTATCCCTGTATTTATATCACGTCGAAAAAATTCTGTATAGACCCAGTCTCTCAGGATTCAAGAATGCAGCCCTATAAAGAGCACTACTTCTATTGCTAAAAGACAGAAAAATAATAAAATGGAAGGATAAAAAGTATTTATGCATAGAAGAGGAAAGTTGTAATAAATTACTGGAAGACTTCTTCATTTTTTCTCTAGTCTTATCTAAGAAATTAACCACACTTGAGTAGCATTATGAATTCCCTTTCTCATTGAAGGCAAAAATGGAAATGATTATTTAGATGGTCCACGCCAAAGTAAAGCAAGAAAGCAAAGCAGATTCGATCGACGCAGAATTGAAACCACGCTCAACGCTCCTCTTGATAAATAGCTGTAGTAAGCTGATTAAAAATCGTTCAGAATTTTGAAATCGTTTTCCCCAAAAATTAATAGTATTAAATTGTTACAGAAAAATAACAGTCCTTTCTGAGTTTCAAACTTTATTTTTCAAGTTCAACAAGGCCTTTTCATTTATCATAAATAGATTATATGGAAGGGTCGAAGTAGTTACGTTTTGTATTAATTATATCTTATTTTAATTAACAGGGTGTACATCTTTCTCCGTTTCTTGTTATTATTGTCTTTATTATTACACTTAAGCAATTCATTTGAGCACATTAGTTGGCACCGTGGCTCAAAGCATAATGTGCTTTCTTAGCATGACGATCACGCTGACGATAATGATGATGATTTCCGTTATGAGAATTTTCTCCTTCTTGGCATCCCGGTTCTAAACAAGTTTGGAAAGAGATTCTAACGGAAGGGAATAAGTTCATATTGCAGCCCTCTTTTTCGTACCGTCTTACTTCCTCCAAAAAATGGTTAGTTCATATAATGATGAAGGTTGATGAAGAATTGCATCTTAAATCACATTGCTAGAAATGTGATATGCGGACTGCTTAGTTGTGACTGTAAATATATCGATGCTTTACTTAACACATTCCACTCAGCGAGAGAAAGATTTTTTCATTTGTATAAAAATCTTTTTCTCTTCCTTCGTTGTCTTCCTTTTCCTAAGATTCAGTTTCAGAGTGAGAGCAGGGCGCACACAGTCGCTACACTTCAAAAAAGTAAAAGCAAGCAAGATTTACACATGACAGGAAAAGATATTGCTCCCAACCAACTGTACATCTATCTATCTGAAGTTTCTCCTTCTGTGTAATATGGTGCATATATATTATGCAAGATGCAATAAATATAGATATACGTTATTTTCTGCTTTATATCAAACAATAGGAAACAGGGAAGCTTATAGCTTATGCTTTGGCATACTCTTCGTGTGAGCACATTGTATCAAGAAGAAAACTCTTCTTATTTCCCTCAATCTACGTCGTCGTCGTCTTTTTCCTGCACAAAGAGAAAAACTTCCATTTTCTTGCAAAAGCTCGTCCTCTCTTATGTTTGCTATTGCCAAACCAAAAAAGTTGATAATAGTAATATGGACTACTAAAGGAAAATACTTGTGTATAGTCTGGTAAAAGAAGTGGGAAGATTGTGTTTTTTCCTTTCATGCAAAACTATTCTTACTTGATACATTTTGTATGAACCAACTTTTTCGAGTCGCTCTTCAGTTTCTTCTTCTCCTTCACTTCACAACACTGAAGTAGCATCGTACCGTGATCGTCAAAAGAAAGTAAAGTGTGTTTTGTAGGGAGTGGTGGCTTGGCGATAGCAAAAACAGTCAACTCTTGGCTCCCATAATGCTTTATTCGCTCCGAAAAATGTCTCTCTTTCTCCCTTAATCATATCTTACTTTTTCCTGGGCAGGAATCTTGTACTTACACTGTTTCTGCTTACATACATTTTTTCATTGCCACCACCAACCGCATTTTATTCACATTCCGAAATAGATTCAGATAATGAGGAAAAGGCTGGATGCTGCCATTGCTCCTATTCGAGTGTGTCGTTTCTGCATGTAGCTCGCTTCGCGCATTACACATTATATAATTCCTTTGAGGGAAGTGGGAAAAAATCACCGACACATCTATCTCAAGAAAAATTATTGGCTTGCTGCCCGGGTTTCCTCTTGTTCTTCATCGTCTCCTCTTTTTTTGCTTGCCTCTGCTTCATCTTACAACACATGCATAAGATGGATGATATAAAAAGTACGAGACTCCCCCTTCCTCCATCCAACTTGATGACGATGATCCTTTTTTCTTTCTTTTTTTCAAGCACCCTCCTGCGGGTTAAAATACGTAATATTAGTTGGAATGCTGCTGAGAAAATTAAGGTATTGTTCATACTGCCACTGACGATGATTATAGCGGTGTTGTGTCTGCCGCTGTGCGCCTTCGTTTGCAAGCTCCGGTTGATTTTATTTTATTATGATGAAGATCATCATTATTACGACGATCGAGAAGAAAGATGAAAGACTGCATCAAATAGAAGAACAACTTACCTTGTGTATGGGTTAGTGGTAAAAGTGCACAATTATAGAGTAGATATCGTATTACGCAATTTCTAAATAAAACGTATAATAAATAAAGTTTGCATCAGCGTCAGCGGTGTGCTGTTACATGAGTTGTTTAATGTGTCCATGTACAATGTGATTATCTTCTCTGACTTTCTCGGGTTGAAAGATAAGCTGTACCCTCGACAGACTGATTGCGTACGAACCAAGTTTCTCCCGGTTGTTGTTTTTCAAATTAATGATATATATAATGCGCGCAGCAGTTGAGTGGCTGTTTGTTCCAGTCGTTTCTGGCCGTGCTCTCTACGTACTACGACACGACCATCACAATTGGGTAAAGTCAGATGCACGCATTAAGTCTAAGTCTGATATGTTGTGTAACGCAAAGCCCACAAATTATAGCAGAAAGCCTAGGCATCAAATAAAAGTACGCAAAAAGTAGAGTGGGAAGATATTCCCCGGCAATAAATCTAGGAGGCGAAAACTTATTATGTACATGAACGAATTTTTTCAACCCTTCTTTTTTCTCTTCGACATTGCTTTTCCTATTTTTAAAAATACTACCCCGTCCACTAATGCAAGTTCTGCCGCGCCACCAAAGATACATCTCTAGTATCATCGCTGATCGATTCTTCGCCACTGCATTTTCTCATTCTTATTTTTTACCCCTTTTACCACCACCACTTCTAAAGGACCACATAGCGAGCTTCCTGTTAACCGGCATAGGTAATATAAAAGACCAAATTATGAGCGGGGTTTCACCCTCCAAAAAATTTTCAATGGCAAATCAGCCTACTTTGCTTCCTTCATTCAAGTGTATTTAAAAACTGGTTGGGCTGCAGTCGTCGCACTGGAAGATTGTTATGCGCTTATAATAAAGCAAAAAAGAAGTGAGATGGGAAGAAAATTGTAAGAAGGGCGAAGTTCACATCACTTTGGGGAATTAATGTATGGGCACATCTCCGTGTAAAAAGCTGTGACTATCTATGCTATACCGGTTATAATACTTCTTTCGCATGGCTTCGATAGATGAGTAGTGTCAAAGAGGGACTTTATTGAGTTAAATAAGTAAATAAGGCGAGCAAATACGATTCACACCCTCTTTCCTATTGAGCAGCCAAAAAATTCCGTTTCGAGCTCTCCTTAATTTAAAATACACACGAGGACCACTGCTCAAGTCAATCGCACTTAATGTATTCTACCTTCAATGAAGTTGGTTGGGGATGCAAGAAATGAAGAAATAAATCTTTGGTCGTTCCAGTGTACTTCCTTTGAATTAAGGAAAAAAATCTCTTCACTCCCCTTGCATCTGTGAGTAATGCTGCTGTATTGGTGAGTAATAATAACAAGTGAATGGGAATCTACTCCAAATTTAAAAATTTGTAAAATTTGCATAAGAAAGAACGATCTTTATCATAATTGCAATGATGATGCCACGGTTGAATGGAAGAAATGAGGTACAAACATTTAAGATTTTCCCACTCAAAACCGAAATATAATAAATGTGTTCATTCATTCACTTATTAAAGCACCCATTCTTCCTTTTGCCAATTCATTGAGGCGCGGTTCATAAAAATAACCTTTTTTTACTTTGAATTCTTTGAGGAAGCCACACACGTTAATAGGTTCGTCGTACACCAAAAGGCGATGATGATGATAGTACTGATGAAAACAATTGAGACTAGTAAATGAAAGGCTTTTTCGTGCAAAGGCTTGCTGTTGCATTTCTTTAATGAAATAAACATATATGAATAATAATGGCAATAGAACTGCACTCTGCTTTATGTGTATGTAAATATATAGACCAAAACTAATTTCTGTGAACAAATACCAGGCACAAAGAATACAAAAGGAGAGAGGACCGACAAAGTCAACAAGTTTGAAAGAGACACAAATCATCCACTGTTGAAGATTTTTTTCTCTCTTCTTATTTAAATCGTCCAAAGTTACAATACGTAATCAGTGGGCCAACTCACCATCACGGTTTATGTGAGTTTCAGATTTGTGTGTACGCTCTGCGTGTTTTAAAGTCAAGAAAATGATCTATGTCTTTATGCAAAAAGGTGTGTGCGGTGTGTATAGCAAAAGGGAAAATGAGAATGCGAGACTTCTTTTCGAAGGCAGTGCGATGCGTTCCACGCACCTACCAGTAAATTAATGAAAATGCAAAGCAACTGGGGTGTGAATGAAACTTTTTATTTGATTGAGTACACTTTCATGATGAATGGAGAAGTAGAAAATTGTGAGGTGACCAACTTCTTTTGTGAGCAGACAATAAAGTCATTTAATTTACAAACTTTACTCTACGCTTATTGCCTTTTCTTCCTCAGGGACTCTGGAACTATTCAAGCTCTAATGAATTTTTCAGATCCGGATCCTTTTATTGTTCCCATACTTGATTCGCATTTATATTTATACAATTGTTTTTATAAACATTTACCCTATAATTTCTCCAATCACAGAGGTCTTGGGAAAATAGAAATGGAACTTGTGCGTATAATGCAACAAACTTTGAGCTCCAATCAAAACAGCATCAAAATGCAACATCGTACAACTACAGAAGAGATGGACATAGGTCACGTAAAAAGTTATTTTTAAAAATTCTAATATATTCTAATACTACTACTAATAATAATAATAATAAATAATATTTTCTAATGAATACAATCCAGTTCTAAATTTGGATTTCTTTAAGTATAAATAAACTAATTGACAATACGAAGTTTACGATGTTGTATTGTTTCATTATTTGGCGAGTTTGCCTCTTTGCTTTATGTTGGTGTAGTAGTAAAAATAGTAGCAGTAGTATTTTTATGTGACCACGAATAGGACCTTCTGTTGTCTACTAAAATAGATTTTTAAATAATTTTATTTAGAATAGTTTACTGCGCTGGGGGTATTTATATCAGAGAAGACCACGATGTAATAACTATTGAATGGGCAAATCCACTGAACAGTGCGACAGGCCATAGATTACTTTCTTTTCATATTAGATTTGTGGTGCATGCATTTAGAGGCAGAGTGCGACTATAGGCGGAGGAGCAAGGAAGGAAGAAACAATGCGAAAGAGAGGGTGAATATATTAACGCGGAGAAAGAGAGAGTCAGTGAAGAGTAATGCTTCTACGTGTGCTCTCATTTTATTTCCTTTATTGAGTTATGGCTTGGTGTACTATGGTAGTGGTGACGGTGATGTTACTGGAAGAAATGAGCAGTGCATCGCCACACGTACTTCTATAGTTTCGTGCACGCTTATAGATTCGCCACTACAATTTTCTGCTGAGGTAGAGAAAAAAGTAAACGTGAAACGGCAATAGCGATGTTGGAGGAAAAAGAAGAGAAAGAGGGGATTACCATGTCGTGTTGTGAGTTATGTCTCTCTTGGCTTGAAGGAAATATGGAGAGAATTTTTAATTTATAAAGTAGGATCTTGGGGATTCTCCGTAAAATTAAGTTTTTTCTCCTTCCTGCTCGCTCTTTTCACACTACGATAGTAAAAACTGGTGAGGTCACCAATAAGGTTCAAAGCAAATTTTTACTTACTCGTACAAAGTGCCGACCGTGCATGCAGATAATTCATTTCACGGATAGCCCATTAATGCTGAATGAATGGCAGTGGTGTGAGCTGATCCTCTAAAGAAACTGCTAGAAAAGCATAGGTTCCTTTGATTTGGTAGATTAATTGTAGGCACGTTCAGTCCTTTAAACGGATACAAATACAAAACTAGATTGTACAGTTTAAGAATCAATCAAAATACAAAGATGAGTGAGGAAAACCTTGAAATAATGTACTATTTATGAAAGATAACTATACCAAAGTAGTTATTGAAGATAGCAATTTAAAAAAAACTTATTATTCGTTGTGGTGCTGTTTTTAATGCTTAAATAATTGTTCGGAAATTTCTTTCTTTGGCTTTCCTTTTCAAGTATAAGTTACATTTACATTGCACAACAGTAAATTGGGTAAAAAAAGACAATTTACCACCAGCCTACTTTCCCATATTATGCAGTGTTGTTGCAAGGTCTTTTTCTTTTATAATTAATTGTCCGGTCCGATGTAGACTCTTTTCCGTGTAATTGGAACTAAGTATTTGCTCGTTGTTCCGAAAGTTATAAAAGTGTGTGAGCATTGAATTGAGACGAAGACAAAGTTAAAGGTTACAGGAGTCTTTTGAGCAGCTACTATGACCAACGTAGACAGAGCTGCATAATTTTCTTTTCGCCGTTACAAACCAAGCTAACAACTTGCCAGTCAATGGAAAAATAAGGATATAAGTCAACCAATCTACCTTATGCATTTATCCATGAAAAGATATATCAATGCTCCTGGGGTTCCTCCAGTCCACGCATAATGCTACTGTTACTCCATGCTGGTTTCCATTAACACAAAAAACTAACGGAAACTTCAGTTTCTCAAAACAGAGAGTCTAATTTATTAGCGCTGCACTGCACACCCTGTTACAAAGGCATCCTTTTGAATTCTTGTGTAAGACGGCAGTGAGCCCATATTTTTCTTAAAATAGAAAAATTCATTTCCAGGCAGTGAGTGCCCAGAAGTAGTAGCTGTTTTCTTACCATTACAACTCCCACCTTCTATCTAACTATTAAAATGATGATAACCCTTTTCCCATCAACTACAACGGTACTAAGTCTCAGAGAATACCGTAGGACCTTACCGACGAGCACTCTGTGATACCGTGATCAAGCAGGCAGGAACAATGGCTATATTCTTTAGAGAATTACCTCCGTAGTACCGAATTTCATACGTTAGTAGCAAGGCACATCATGGAACTGTGAACTGTGGCATCCACGATACAAAACGTAAAAGAGTTCTGCGGCGCTTTCCCGTTATCAATGAATGTAGGTGGCCATAACTTATTTGGGAAGAAAGAAAAACAAAATTAATGTTCATTGGAGAGAGGGAAAGAAAGCTAACTTATTCAATTTTCAGTTTTTATTATTCACTCTGCTCGACTCCTACACACGTGAGTAATGTTATAGAAATCGTGGAAAGGAAAGGGCACAACGAGGCAGACTTTAAAATTGGTTCTATTTTTTTTTCAATTTCAAGGCAGAAATAGAAAACCTGCGACGTATGAAAGTTTATTTATTATGCACCAAGATGTATCAGTATCAGAAAGTGAATTGCACACATTGCCATTTAGTTTACAAGTACTATCAGATTGCCTGAAAAACCAAGCACGGATTTGACAATTGCAATGCTAGGACATTCTCATGATTCAGCGGTTGAAGCGGTGCAAAAATAAAAGATAAATTGGAAGTTGAAGGCGGGAACAAGGTATTACGCTTAACAGACATACCTGCTTCAATCTACATACATTAAAAATGATCTCCTTTCTTTGCTTCTAGCAATAAGACTGTGAACTGACCCAGAGGGTCATGCTTTTGGTAGCTCTAATATCTGTTATCGAAATAATAGTGAGTGAAGCCAGGGGCCAGAAGGTGTTATTGCTGTGTGGTGAACGAACAGAAAATAACAAAAATGAATAATTCGTCGACAAAAAAAATCTCAGGAAATATGCGGATGGGAATCCGTCGAAAGATTAGAATGGACACGAACTGCAAAGTAGTACCGTTGACCGGCAAATTTTCGAAGTAAAAACCGAAGTATTTTGTGTAACTCTGGTCCACATGCATATAGGTTATTTGCTTACTGAATTCATCTATAGTGAGCTGTTCAACCATTGTATACAATTGCATACAATAAAGAACACGTGATATAAGCAGAAAAAAACAACTTTCTTCTATGTATATTCAAAAAGACTGGTCGTATTACGAAGAGAAAAAATTAAGAAAACAGCACACGGTCATCATATCTATGCATACTAATATTCTTTTTTGTAATTTTATGTCTAAATCTTCGAGAACCAATTGATGGTTTCTACTCTGTAATTTTGTTTTTGTGTTGAAGAGGAGCTTCTCCACAAAATTCTCGCATGCGATGCACAAATCACATTTTTCTTTCTCTCCCCATTTCATACATCAACATTAACCATTACAGTCAAGATTGTGGGGGATGAATTCATGCCGAGCGAAGATGATGTGTCAGCAACGCCAAGTACGAATTGCATCAGTGTAGAAGCGACATATTCATGATCGCTGTAGAAAAATGCAAATTGTTTTTATTTGATTTTTTTGTTTGAAAATGAATCAGAAAAATTAGGCTTTGATTTAGAGGGTCTTTCAGTACTGTAAAGCACATTTCATGTTATATTACAAATGCGGCAATTGTAGTGTAAAACTTGAGAAAGTGAGTGACCTTAGTCCGAATGGACCAGTTTAAATGCTCGTCTAACATGAGTTACCCATCTTTGATGAACTCAGATGAAAACTTGGTAAAGGTGGAGCGTAATATTTTATTTTGACACTACAAATCAATCATATTTTTGTTCGAGCTACAGACTTGATTTAATGATGTAAAAATTTTGGATTTTGAATTTAGATTAAGCGTTTCTGGAAAATGCAAGTAATAATGTTTAAAAAATTAATTTCAAACGTTTTTGCTTTGTGTTAATAAAATAATGCTAGCGTCCAAATTCAAATCCGAAAAAAGTTAACAGACCCATCATCACTAATCATCATTCCTTCAATTTTTGAGCAGCTCATGATGTATTATTATATGATAATGAGGATAATATTTTATATAGAAAAAAGGTTTGCCTGGGAAGGTGCGTTGGATGCTAGCAACAAAATACAATGCTGCGATCCTTGCATATGTACCATTCTTGATTTTCAAATTGTATACATACATCATGGCAAAAAGTAATAATAAATGCAACACACTTACTTTGGCTGTTTGGAAGTAGCAGCTCTAGTATAATATACATACCTACATGTAAATGTCATGATTATTAAAGATTACTAGAAGGAGTGGGCAACAGAAAAGAAGATGAAGAAGAATTGCTTCTAGCATTACTCACATTTATGAATACATTATCGAGAAAGATTAAGAAATTTAGTTAGTAACAATAATTTTTTTAATAGGTTTTTAAGAGGTATTTTCAGATGACGAACTCCGTCTTGTTCGTCTGTCCACATACAACTATAACTAAACACAACTTTGATGTGAATTGGAAGAGGACCGGCTAATCCAGTGAACTAAGCTGCGGCAAAGTTTATAAAAAGGATATATTTTTGATTAGTATTCGGCATATGGTGTGTGTTTAAATTTTCGCCCTTTTTCATTTTTAGCAACAAAATCAAACAACACCAAAAATGTGCCTGTCTATCTCCGTGTTTCCATCTGACGTTATTCTTCAAATAATAATACTGCCAGAAAGATGAATTCTTCTTCGATCAACTTGAAAGGATTGACGATGAGATGAATGATGATGAATATTATTATTAATATGATGAAGATATTATCTCTCGGTAATTGGTTTGTATTCTACTATAAACAATTTGTTTTGATTGCACAGAGATGATGCAAAAGCAGTGCTGACCATTGCTTATATTGCAGGAAGTCAGAAAATGTTGGGGTAAACGCTTTGTACATATTGTGGTTGATTGTGTTATGAAAATTTATGTTATGAATGATGAAGTCAGTTTTACTCATTTTAATGCTTGTTAGATAATCAAGTGCTTAAGATTCGTTTAAGAATGAAATATTTGACATTGTTAATTTGTAATTACATTATGATTCGCATCATTGTATTGAGGAATTAATGAGGTGCTTCTTGTCATCATCAAAGTGCCACAAATGAATAAATTATGAAAGCGAAAATTTTCTTGACAAAATTAAATTTCCTACATATAACCTATGAAATTACGAATAGGCGCGGTCGTTAAAGGTTTTTGAATCAAAATCCCTACAAACAATATTCCATGTAGACTCAACTGCTTTGAACCTTAATGTAATATTATTCTTAAAAGCTAAGAAGGAACTGAATGAAAATAGCAGTAAAGATATGGCACAAAAAACTACTATCCGTCCTAACGTACTTATTTAAGATGCAAATAGTATTTCTGAAAGCGTTTTCGAGGCTTTTCTGTAAATTCCGGTCTCGAAAGTTTGTTGCACACCATAACTTTTAAAAATGCCACAATACCGTAGATTATGCATTCATTCTCATTGGAACCTATTCCATTTTTATTCTGCACAAAATGTGCTCGCAGAGACTGCGTGATGTTTTTTGTTTGAGTTTGAAACATCTTCAGGCTTTTTTCTTCCACTAGATGCGCTATCATAAATGAATGTATGTATTCATGCACGAGCAAAAGAATGTTTTGGTGAATATCTCTACTCGGACATTCTTCTTCTATTATTATTATTATACTTCTTGGTTTCTCCTTTTATTCTTCATCTCCTTCCACTCCTTTTCTATTTCACCTCATAAATAAATCTTACGTCCAACGCAATCCCATTAATCACTGGTCTCATACATAAATTAGTCTCTGCGCTGCAATGTCTGATGCTGCATGTTGTATAAATTCCGCTGCTGCTGCTGCGCTGTGTTCTCTTACATGATGCGCGCACTGACAACATGAGTCTTGTGAATCGTCTTTAGATAAAATGCTACACAACAACCCGAAAAAATCTACTACTACACAAACTACCAAGAGCAGCATCGCTGACTGAACATGATCTATGTCTGAATGTCTGACTGAGAAAATAAGATACTGTGCATGTTTGCCTCACTACATTGCTTTAGACAAACGAAAAAAAAATTTATTATAAAAATAATGCAATGCCAAGTTTAAACAGACGAGAAGACTATAGGGTCTTCATCTCTCACAGGGTCTTCCTTGTTTACCCCGCGTCTCCCTATCTTCTATTTTCGACGTGGAGATGTGCCACGCAGGAAAAATACTCAAGATACATTAATTAATTCTAATTCAAGCTCTTATCCGTCTTCTTCATTCAACAATGATAATTGAATGCCATTTCGATTGTAGATTCTGTTGTGTTGTAATTCAGGTGCTATCTGGATTTAATTGGAAACTGAGCACGAAGAACGTGTTAATTTGTAATGCTTGGTGACACTAAAGAAATTCAAATCGTCTTCTTCCAAGTTTCTTTATTTAGAACAATAGAAAGTTCCTGGGTTTTCTCTTCGCTCATTCAACATCAAATGAAAAGCATCATGTCGAAAATAATGTAACCTGTAGGCCTGCTCATGAATGCTATTATTAAATTCCTCAGTTGCTCCACACATTTGCCAACGATCGAAAGTACGATGTTAAAGTTTTTCTTAAAAACACGCTGTGGCTACCATCTCCCATACATTGTCAATTTATTCTACTTTAATCCTGTAAAAAGTGTTGCCACATAATGCAATATACCTAATAATAATTCCTTAGTTTAGTCCTTCTCTTACTTTACGGCCCACTCTTCTTTAAGGAAGAGCTTATTTCTAAAACCAACATAAGCCGCTTCACATCACAGAAATTTCCCAGAAAAGTTCTTGATGTCTTCTTTCACATCATTTTGATCATCATCAACACTTTACTTTCGCATTAATGCTTCTCCTGTGCAAGCCTTTTTAAAGAATAAATCCATGTTTATGATGATGATGCATCAAGTCTTGATTTCTTCACCGCGGAGAGAAACCGGAAGGGAAAAGTAATCGAATCTTTTGTTGGAAACCGTGCGATGTACTGTTGTTGCATAAGATTTCTCCTCCATTCACTCCCACTCCTCATGTCTCATCCGTGTACGCACTTGGGCAAAGAAGTCTTCTCTGACCTTATGAAAAGAAACTTTTACCTCTAGGCAAGAGAAGAAACAGAGAAAATGTTTGAAGCCATTTATTGTGTTGGAGGGAGGAATGTGGCAGGCTTGGTTCAAAGTTTTTTGGTAAAAGGATGGAAAATATGGAAGGGGACTTAAAGAAAGGAGAAGGAATCAAAAGGATGTAGTGCTGATTCTGCTCCTGCTGTCGCTCCTTCTCCTTCGTAGCCAGCCCAGAAACTCCTGAATTCCGATTACTTTTATATTTAGTTTGATGTGCATTTCGTATAGACATAACTGTGTATAATAAGAACGGCAGTAGCGGTGGGCGCATTATTCTGATTACATATAAAACTCATCTATCTCCAGTTTTCCCTCTCTCTCTTCTCAGCTCACTACAAGATGGATTATTCTTGTAAGCCATTGCTCTTCTCCGTCGTCTTCTCCATCTTCATTGTATTTTATCTTTGGTTCCCTATAGGTTTCCACCAGGTTAACTGTCTAAAGAAGAAAACGAATGGATTCCATTCTACGTTGAACAAGCGGATGAACGAACGAACCAAACAGCAAAAACTATACTCGACCCTTGTTGTAGACGAAGAATTTTGTCTCTGCACTTTCCTTGGATCGGAGAGGACGACTTCACAAGCACAAAAGACAGCAACAAGGAAGCAGTGGAAGCCAAGAAAAGGCAATGTGGTACAGGAGCACGTAATGCAAGGAATACTCTCGGTGAAAATGAAAATGAATACAACAATAAGATGGAAAAGCGACTATAAATATGGTCGGGGAAATTTGTTGTATGAGTAAAGGTAAAGTAGAATTCTATGTATGTTTTGTGTACTCTCTTAACTTACACACATATGAGCATTTGATCCGAGTGTATTTGGTGCACTTTCTATTAAGTACGTATCTCATTCAAATATAATTGCAGAATGCTCTATTACCTTATGGAGTATGTTTCTCGGATTTCTACTCGGAGTAGTATAATAGCTCAAGCAAACGAAGAAGAAAGACGAATGGCGGAAAAGGTTCGTCAGATTGATGGGCAAAGTTTAATCGAAGATGGGAATTCATGACTTTCTTTGCCTTTGTATTTTCTTCGTTCCTCGCTCTCTTGCTCTGCCTTTTTCTCAAAGAGTTTTTCTTGTCGACGAAGGCAAGCTGGGAGAGCAGAAGAAAACTCTTTATTCATTTTCAGAGAATAAACCTGAATACAAAGGCCTAACGCAGGGAAAGCACACTGCTGCATGAATGAACCGCAAATTCTATACAACACGTTACTCTCCTTATAATAATATTTGGAAGAAAATATCAGTAGAACTTGGTCCTTAGCGTTTTATTCTTGACTCGGTGCAGGTTTTTTGTGATTGCCATGATATACTTTTTTCATAAGGAAGACACGAAAAGTTTGACGTAGGATGGATATATACATGGAGAGAGCCCTTGGCAGTTGGCAAACACACCAACGTTACATCACATCATGTATTCATGTATGAAGCCAAAAAAGTGAAAAGAGTTGGAGAGGCAGTCGTTTAGAAATTCTAAGGGATTGACGAGATCAGTTTTAGTGAGTTAACCTAGTTTAGTTCATTTTTCTTTCCCATCCAGTTGTAGCTGTTTGCCGACCGTGTTTCCAGTTTTCAAAATACCTTTACTTAGATGTATTGCAGTGTGTCTACGAACTTGGTTGTTTTATTTCTTAATATTCTACTTCCAGTAAGTCTCTACACTCAAGCGCAAGGTTGAATTAGAGTGGATTCTAGAATCCTACAAGCAGTTTCACTTTGGGAAATGGATACTATTTGACTTCTCGACTCGACGAGGATAAATCTTTATACTTAAGTATACGAGCTTTCTATTAGATTGCGTTGCGTTCCGCTACGTTGAAACCAAGACAAAGAAGAAAAAGTTTTAATAAATGACTCAAGTTCAGACGGAGGCTCTAATTTTTTGCCAAGTCAGCAGCATTTGAGTACTAAAATCTTAAAGAAAATGAATACCAGATCAGTCCGTGCATAAATAAATGGATTGCATATGAACTTGCAGTTTATTTTCCATGATGCTCGAAATATGTTTCTTATCCACCAATAGTGGATTCTCATTGATAAAAACCTATGTAAACTTTGTGGTACGAAATAGAATTTGTATAACATTTCTACTAATAAATACGAAGAAAAAATGAAGAAATAAAGATACGCAACAGCCAATAATATCACAGTTGCATCAGTTTCAACACATTCGAAAGTAGAGATAATAATGATATTGAGTAGTCTAATTGCCTTACAGTAAGCATTATTGTTATTATTTTCAGATGTATCTTTTGCATAAAGCGTAAAGTGTCGCTGCATTAGCTTTCCTACAGTCGGGTTGTTGATGCTTTCTCCAAACCGAACATAAAAACACAGATTTTGTGAGTTGTTTCTTAGATGTTGTACAGGTACATAATACTATCCCAATGACGATTTCCCGAGACAAAATTTCGTACAAGAAAAGTGAAAAAGTTGAATGTATATTTGGAGAAAGCAAAGATGCACGCTTGATTGCATACACTGAAATACTTCATGTTTGAAGGTATTTCCAGATTTCGGTGAGAAAAGACGATGATGAAGTAAATATATGACTTTACCGACTGGGGTAAATGCGTTTTAGATTATTATGAATCATAGCGTGCAGAAGCAAGTTTTCGTACTTCATTTCAACATACATGAGTTAAATGAAAAGAGGCATGTATATTTTACTGCTTTCGGTGAAGTCAAGGCAGAGGAATGCGATATGTTTTATCACAAAACAAGCAGACTAAAGTTACATTTGTAGTTGGTAGCGAGAAAGTCTGAAAGCTGTTCGCTTCTTTTATTTTTCGGAACATTCTTCTCCAACCGTGCATGATAGTTGATTACAAAATCAATAAGTTTGCTGCTGACAACGACATCTGATACAAAATGCCATTGTTATACATTAGCAAAGTGAAACACTTTGCTTGACTTCGTGCACAACTCTACAAAATGTAGTTTATGACTATGTGAAATACCGCTCTTGCTTCGTAAATGTATTTCGAGAGTGGAGACGTAGATGTCTTAAAGCAAACTTTATCGTTTAATTATTCTTGCTTTCCAAGAAAATACAAATACATTCCCTGTGGCACAAACACAATACTGAAGCAGCGACGAACAACGCACACTTCATAGATATACACATCACGTACTGCAGTATGCTGCAATTGCGAAATGTTGTCAGAATGAAAATTAACATTTTGATTAACATTTTAATTTCGTGATACATCAAAAGCTTGTCATTACTATTACATAAAGAACCAAAAGTACATTTTTAGTAAATTATCTTCAGTATTTATGTATGTTTCTGCAATAATCTCCCTTCCCTTTTAATTAAAAATCTAACTGTTCAGTATGCAAATTTGCTAGCAAATTTCTCCATTACGTTTATTTTTTGAATAAATGTGGAATTTAACTGTAGTAAGAAATTCTCGTCGTTTTTTTAGAAAACCCATTAATTTGTTGCAAAATCAGAGTTTTTACATGTTTTATATTTTACTAAATGTCAGTCATAAAATAATTTTATCCTCACAGATTCATGCAAAAACCGATCCTATGTTGACAATTATTAAGATCTATTTAGCCCACATTGTTGTTATATTCAGTTGGGTCCATTATATTAATCCATTAATGGGGATAATAGTGTCATAAAAATCACAAATAACGATCATCAGTAGACGACATTCACTGCCGATACAGAGAGAAGATAACGAATTTCCATTTATTCATACGCTAGAAGGTGCTCATCTATTATGTAATGTGTGTGTCCACTGTGCAGACTGCTTAAAAAGTGATTGAATTTTATAAACCGTAAGCAGTAATACACCCACCAACACACGTCTGATAAAAAATGGGAAGAAGTGTGAGTGAAGTGATTTTGCACATCTCGTTTTCCTTTACTACTTGTTGCCTCTTGTTTTTATTACATGCTTTACACAAAGTTTACAACATTTACGATTATTATTATTGCTTCTCAGAAGTTTGGCAAGACGTTTATGGCAGGGCGGCATGGACCTAGACAAGGAACAGGACTGTGAATGCATTTGCGGAACGATTATCATCATCATCATGTAATGTTGTTGCACTTATTGCACTTGTGGTGGTAATAGTGATAGTGAGTAGCATGGTGGCAGTATGCCGGCGCATTAAGTACTTGTGTATCTATGAGAAAGAAGAAGAGGTGATAAAGCGAAAGTGAGCATGAATGCATGGATGTGAGCTTTACTACTCGCCCATTAACCTATACAAATGTTCGTTACACTACACTTGCTATGCTCTCTTTTCCCTCTCCTCTTCCTTCACGTACATACATTTTTGCCCATTTTAATTGATGCACTGGCCCACGCCTCCTTCCTTCTACTATGCTGATTACCATTAATTCAACTGTGCCACTGGAAGGACCTGAGTCCAGAGAAGTCTTAATTCTTACACAAAGTTGCTGGTAAAAAGATTCATCGATGCTGTTTTTGTAGCGAAATGAAGCGTTTTGATTAAATCAGATTAGGAAACAGGTTTCACGTGTTTCGAGAAATGTAATCTGGAATTGCGCAAGCACTAGTCGTTAGAATGACACCGAACCAAACTATGGATCCGTCAAAAAAGTGCAGTCTTAATATAATAAAATGCCGTTTTGTTTGCATGATAAAAATATTGTACAATAAAATACTTAATTCGACACCTAAACACTTTAGCAATTTCACAACATAAAACAGTTGGAAATGAAATAAAATTCCCTGAAAGTTTTTTATTAATTGAATGTTATTTTGGTATTTTTGTATTATACTTTGCTGAATTTGGTAATTCTCAATGATTTTTTACTATTTTAACGCTTACCTAGAATGCATTGTTTAACTCTTTTAAAGTTCAAAATAACGTACATAACCAAAACTTTATTAATTGAACTTAAATAAAAGATCACTATCCGAACACAAACTTTGAAAATTTAACCGTCCTGAAATTAATCTTACTTGTGTGACAAAACTTTAAGATTCTAAGAATC
>VYYJ01000409.1:0-61920 GCA_021029165.1 Cyphoderus albinus | reverse complement strand
TTCCAACAAAATATCTGCATGCATTAGAAACACAAATTAGCTCATGGAGACTTAAGATTTGGGATTTAGGAGTATTTTAGGAAGAGAAACAACCTCCAATGGGTGGGAGCTCGTGAAAAATTTTACACGTCTTGCGTAAACCTCGTTAGCTCACCGATTTCATAAGTCCAGGTAGATTGACTTCAGTATACAGCATCAGGTTACTTCAGATATTAATGCATGCACGTCCTTTCATCAGCATGATTCGTGAACAGACAATCAATTTACTTGAGATAATGATGACGATACAGAGCCTGTACTGTAGTCATTAGTTTTTCTTAATTTCAATCGATAATTTGTGTTGCTCGTTTATTTACAACAATTTCCACTAATTGATTGCTCATTTTTTTGCCAAATATGAGTTCAGCTTCCATCATTCATTAAGCCGGTTTAGGGCATAACAAACTCTTCCAAGATCTCTAGTAAAATCCATTCCATGGAAAAATAGTGATTTTCTAAATTAAAAGGCAGATAATCTACGTATGTTAAATGACCACTTTCAAAATCTTGTTAAAGCGGTGTGTCTTTTGATATAGACATTTGAAATTTTGCAAGGAGCTAGAACAAAATTACGACTTTCAAAAACTATGTTGACCATGAAAATATATTAGACAGTGTCAAAATTATACGGCACCTTTTCTCCATTTATTGTTATGTTAAAATTGCATGCCTTATAATTTGGTGGGTTCTGAAACCCGTGAATGAATTTTCATGGTTGATTTTTTTTAAAGCCCATTTTCAAAAAATTAGGCTGCTGCTGTCAACCATATTCAAATGATTAACAAAATAAATTTAAACATTAATATTGAGTTAAATGGGAAATTTGTTGCTGCCTTATATAGTTTAGAAAAACACCACAATTTATTGATAATTGGTATTTCATCATTACCTGATTTAAGGGAAGATGCCGTTTAAGTTTTACATCACAAAATGTTCATTTCTCGTATCTTAGAGTAGAACCTAACCTAATTTCAAAAATCTGCTCGGAGTTGAAAAAAACTGGTACAGGCTTTTGTATTGAAATTTGCGATCTATAGTTTTTTACTCTATAGTATGAAGAAATGAATATTTTGTAATTGTAAATGCATTTGTGCACGTGCACCATTAAGATACACCAAATGTGATGCAATGTTATATGCTATGTACGATGTGAATGTGTTTTATAGAATTATTGCGTAATGTATTAAAGTATTAAAGTATTAATTTTTATGGACAAACAAGGTAACTTTTTGGACCCCTCAAATTCATTACTATCAGTATCAAGCAGGTATCAGTTAAAGTGTACCTTCCGTGGGGAACAAGAACGGCCCATTTCGTTTCAGGGGCTGTCATTATTTGTTTAAGATATAAATATTCACCAGAAATATTTGAAAAATACCGTGTTACGCCTGCCTTTATTACCTTGTAAGAAGAAACTGGCCACGTTTCCTGACGCACGCTCTTCATCACACTGTTTCACGGTAGTTACTTTGGTTGATCACTGCTAGATTTGCCACCGTTTTTCAGGCGTTGGTCGTGTGGGTTTTGTGCTTGGGATTACTGCAACCGCGCTTCTGGTCGACATTTGGAGTCGCAGCTACTGACGGACACTCTTAGTTGTTGCTTAAAACATACATTAAATCCTATTTATTCTGCCACCTTTTATCTGGGCCCATCACCCACGCTTCTTCCTTAACAGAGCGTCAACTCACATTAGGCTGAAGATTAAAGTTGGTGATATGATACATAGTTTGAGAATGCCCCAGGTAACCATGTGGCACACCACACACCAACTCCGAGGGGAAATCATTTCTCTTTTAATGAATTGTGTGCTTTTCCTTCCGCTGTAGTATTTATTTATGGTCATTCTAGGTAACGTGTTATCGCTCCTCTTCGTTAACACTCCTAAAATCTTGGAGGCGTAAACATTTAAAAGAACCAGTGTAAAGTTTACTCCCAACTCCCCCAATGAAATTAAGCCTAGGCTCGTGTTGGGCTTCTGGTAACTAGATTATATCTACTTATGGGTACAATTACAGATGCTAAATATAGGCCCCAACGGTCACCACGAGCTCAGGAACAGATGTCCAAATATTAAGATAATGCCAGTTACAACTTGCAACATTTATTACTGATGCGAGACGACGAATGCTTTGCCATTAACAATTGAATATGAAATTTGTACCATGCAGACGTTATCCATGTAAACTAGAGTGTTTACACGGTGTATTCATACCTAAGTTACCTTATCCTGCTTGATGACTATCTGTGTCAACACCACCACGAAGAGGAAAATGACGTATTAACTCAATTTTTGCTTTTTGCATCATTCAGGAAAAACCGGCTAGGTACTAAATATTTAATTCTTTATTTATTCTCGTTTGATTCCAGGTAAACAAATAATTAATTACATTTACCTATACATCCAATATTATCCAATTGGTATATTTAATTTTTCTACTCTGAACAAAGATAATACACATGTAAATATGTTATTACTGATGATTGCCTAATACAAACCAAAAAGTCGAATCAATTGTTATCAGTATGAATTCTCGATATAAATACATAATATTAAACTAGTGGAACAATTTTGCTACCAGGTGTCATACAATAAATTACGTTAAAACAAATCAAAAACCAGCAAAATCACACTGATTTAGTGCATATGTACAGTAGAGATGGAAATGATAAAAATTGAAATTTATCCAAACTCGAAAAAGCACGATAGTTTCTCTTGATATAGTGTAAGCAAGAATAAAGTATTTTAATTAAATATGACGGAAGTATTCGTACCTTACTTAAAATTACGGTGTACACTTTCCTACCAATTTATCAAGATTAGTTTGTATCCTTCAAAAACACTCATTCCACCGTTCAAGGTTTTTGACTCGTTTGCACTCAATAGAGAAACTGGAGAAACCTGAGAATCGGAACAAAAATCTCCAACCGATCGATGCTGCTGTTAAAAACGAAAAAATTATTTAAGTGATAGGAAATTTATTAATGCTATGACTCTTGCTTTATGATATTTTGTAACACTCGGGTCGAAGTTTTCATTCAGTGTAGCTCACTACTTTTTATGTAGGGTTATTCAGTTACACTGACTTTTGGTCAGGTGGACAAAAAGTTTGGGGTAAAAAGTTTATACGGCTGTTGAATTCCACGCGAAGTTTACCTTGATAAATGAAATTTGAAATATAATTGACACCTAATCCGATTCATTTTCGAAGGGGAAGAAGTAATTTCTTACCTGCCTGGCTAAGAAAAATGAGTTTCTATTGTTCACTTAAATTAATCTCTATAAATCCTACATTCCACTAAAAGCAATAATAGTTTAGTACAAGAACATTTTTCAAGTTGCCCTACTGAGAAATGCCTTTTTAAATTCAATCACTCGTTCAAATTCATTTGCTTTCATCAAAGTCAAAAAAGTTTTCTTCATTATTACAAGTCTGTCTAGTCACATACAAAACTGGATTTACTCTTACAAATAATCAATATCAAGAAGCACTAGAGCTATGCGCTTAAATAACCATGCATATTTTTAATACTTAAAACTACGCAGTTACTCTTTTCTTATCTCTAGTTGATGAAGTCCTCACGGTTTTTTGTGGGTGCACGAGTTCTGCATCCAGTGAGAGAAAATATGAACATCTCTATATAATAAGTCACAAGAATAAACAAAACAAACTAATAAATTACTAGGAATAGAGTGTTCTTCGTTAGATTTATGAAAAAATGAAGAACAAAAGATATTTTTCTCGCTTCATACATCTCATCTATCTCATCTAACAACTCAATCTCTAAGTGCTAGTGTTCTTCATAACTGGAAATGGAATACAAAATCCTAGTCGAGTGGCATTTAGTAAAACTCAATCGTATTTTACTTTTTATTAATCCTAATGTCAAATCAAAGACTAGAACTAGAACCGATCCATTTCATACTGTATCTAATATCCTATTGTATTTTCTTTTTTTGACTTATATTATGTATCCATACCAAATTAGTTCGCCTAGTCTAAACATTTTTGTTAGTTAAGCACAAAATTCATTGGAATAAAAAGGTACTGCATTTAAGACTTTTATTACTCCTCCATAACTTTATAATTTAACATTGTAAACATTGTTTGCATGAGATATAAGATCAGTAAATGATAATGCAGAAGCGCAAAACGAATTAAGTTATAGCGTAAACTATCAAATTTTATTTTGTTACTTTAGCCATAATTTATTACATAAGGTTTTTGACAAAAGAATTATTAATACTTAACTTCTTCTCTGTATTTAAATTACAAGCTAATGTATTTACCTACCCAATAAACATTGTCTTTGCCTGCTAGACACAGTATCTAATTAGATACGTAGTATCTAATTAGTGAAAACGCTGAATAATTAGAATTCTCATTTCAAGTAAATGTATCGGTGCTCGTTTAAAATGAAACAGAAAGAGAACGTAGAACCTCGTTCAAGTACAATGTAGTGTGAGCTCAACCAAGACATTTGTAATAGAACATAGCTGACTTATCTTTAACAAGCGGGGCAAGGTGAAACAGCTCTAAAATTTTCAGGAGCACCTTTCTAAATTGTTTTGTGAACTAGTGATTTCTTAATACTTTTTCTGCCCGAAGAACATTATTCTAAAGAATAGCGTACAATAAATACTAACGTTTACGATGTCATGCTTCAGTACTTAGGTACTATAGAAATTATCAAGTTGTTAACCGTTGGATAGCCATGCCAAGGGGGAGAAGTAGCAGAACCTCACACATTCTCATCCAGCGTTGTTTTTTATTTCCTTCCAGGGGTCTGATCCGACCCGAGATACAGACCTTCGTGTATTGCATCAAGTGTGTCCTTGTAATCGCATGCATGAGATAACCCGGCGTTGATCAAGCATGTTCTCTTCACCCTGGAAGTCAAGAACCAACATTAAGAACCAACAATATGAAAGGATAAATTGCTCAAAAGAAAAACGAAAATGAATGAAACTTGGCCTACATGATTTCGCTTCAATGAAAAAGGTATTCAACTAACGTTGTTTAACTTTCTCAAATGAGATCATAAAAACCTGCAGTAATATGAAATAGATTGTGTTTACTGATGAGTTTCGCATTACCCCCTTCGCTTAATTTATTGTTCGTAGACTAGACTTCTCGGTAGGTTGATTTACTTTCAGGTATGAAAATGCGACTTTCCAACGTTGAACTGCAGCAAAGTATACTTTGTTTCGTTGATACCATTAGAATGGTTATTAGAAAGCATAATATCTCTGAATTGATGTAACACGGATTGCATTGGTAGAGGCCGCAAAGTTACATAAAAAGCACAACTTTACAACTTTTTTCATTTCATAGTCGAGTAAAGGTTGCATGAATAGTTGGCAATCGACTCACTTCAAACTTGAAATTATTTAATAATACTTACAAAACGTATGTAAGGGCTGTAGAATGCGGAGATTAATTCACATTTTATTCACAAAAAGAATTTTGAAAACAATTAGGAACGAGGCACTCTTCCATCAACTGTCGCTGGAAGCTTAAAATCTTTTAAATAATAATATGTGTGCAAAGTGCAGAGGAAGTCATTTACATAACGTAGTTTCCACCTCCGCTTCAATTATGTATCAGTTGAAATTCTTTAGTGACGTACAGAATTGTGAAAGGTTTAAAAAAAGTGGATGCAGCAAGAAAGATTTACTATATTATCTTTTTCTTCGTATCACTTCTATCTTTCTTACTTTGTAATAATATGGAAGGTTGAATGCACTTCCATTAAAAGTGTTTCAATATCATTTCAGGGTACTTCGAGACATCTCCGTGTGTCAAGTGTAAAATTTGATTTAGCATTTCTTCGTATTTAAAAAAATAAAAGTTGGCGATTATATGAAACGAAAGTAAGTGAAAGTAGAAATGTTGAAGTTAAAAACTAGGTCTAAGGAATAATTAGTTTTTACCTGTTTAATTGCTTTCTGAATATGAAAAGTGTACCTGGGAATCGTAGTCACTTAGATAGGAAACTAAAATTTTGTGTTTTTGCCGTGCTGCTAATTCATCTGGTTAAACCGTTTGTGACGTGTATTTACATGGGATAAATTTCACGTACAACTTTTAGAGAATTTAAAAGTTGTGTAGCACCCCTCAGCGTACACGTTACAGCTCCCTTGTGGATAAGTTAAAGCCGATAATAATTTTTGTATTCAAAGCTACACCTGGCTACACTATTTTGAATAGACAAAATAAAATAATTAATTATTGTGTTTACATGATTCACACCTACGATATTTTGCAGAAGCATTTTATTCAAAATGTTGTTGGTTTTTATGATGCCTCATAGGTAAAAGTATCTGGTGTAGAGGAAACAGTAACATTTTAATAGTAAAGAAAATATTATTTTATGCAATGTTAATACAGTGGCCTCCCAGAAAGAAACACACTGATAATACCCTTCACCTTCCTCCACAAGAGATAATGTAAATTTCGACGGGGCTATTTGAGAATGCACGATACAAGACTAGGACTAAGGTTACCTAATTTCTACAAGTGTCTACTGAAGCCTACTAAAAAGAATCCTCTGCTCTTGCAAACAAATGATTCAGTTTCACCCTTGAACTTTACTGCCTGTAGCAAGCTTATTCGTTGGAATTTAACTATAAAAGCAAGTTTTACTTTAAACAAGAGCTCTCAGTTTCAAAGTCGTACTTGTAAAACTATTTTTTCAACGCCGGAACAACTTTGAATTTGTTAATAAATGTGAGAAATTTCACAAACGAGAAAAGACAAATACGTTTTTCAAGTGTTTTCAAGTAAAAAAGGCAATTTTACAGATTTGTAAATTTCTTTAAAGCAGGTGATTTTTCGGTTAAGAAATACCCCCAGCTATAGACATCTCGACCGCAGTTTAGCGTACCAATTTCTCCGAACACTTCGCATCACAGACTTCAAGAAAAGTAAACCACAACGACAACGACAACGCGGGTACTTGACGAAACTGACTGACATATTGCGGTGAGATTGGTTATCATTTATCAAACACGCTCTGAGCAAATGATGCGTGCAGTTGATTTCAGTTTCACATAAGAAGAAAGTTCCTTCCTGTCACTTGAGACAGGCGTTCAGCATCACTTTTCGGAGAAAAAACTTAGCAAATCATGCCAATATCCATGTTTCAGACATCAGAGAAAACCAATGTCAATTTTATTTGTGTTGCTTCGCTGTGTTCATAAAAATTGCGACATAAAGTATCAATTGCATGAATTGCGGACAAAGTAACTACATGAAGAGGGTACAAACATGATTTATCTGGTGAAATTGTTTCCACAAAGTCCTATACTATCGTAAGACGTACCTAAAGTAAGCAATTTTTTTTCAATGCCATTGCGTGCAATAGTTACACACTCCCTGCAGTTTACTTGTTTCCTTTAAAGTTCATCATTCATTTATGCAGTAATATGCCCGGAACATGTAACGCACTTGTTAGTTGCAATTTGTAATAGTGATACGAAATAATATATTTATGGACAATTGCCCAAGAAAAGAGGTAAGAAATTTGTGCAGAAACTCACTTCAAACGATCCATAGGGTATCCAGCGTTTTGAAGCCAAGAAAGGAGGTAGAGACGCATTCTGAAAACAAACAAAAAGAAACATTTATCTCAATGGAAAGGCATATCTAAAATAATTTTTGTTTAGAGTGTTATTAACCTCGATAACCATTGTGAATAATTGAGAGCAAATATTTTGACTAAAATGCTGTTACTGAATATGAGTGTGGTAGAAAATGATGGCATCACTCGTTTCAAAATCTATATGCTTTTGCGCTGTTCTTTTCACCTTTCATCTAAAATGTGGCAAACATGAAGACAACATGTCAGCAAAGTTGACTCTGAATTTTTACCATTCCACGTTCATTTTACATGATAACGCCAAGATAGCGAATTTCAGTTCCGCCTCACGTTTGTCAAATTGACAGATAACATTCATAAATACATACGTCAAAGTGCCAACCCAATAAATTAGTTGTAAACTCACGGATAAAGCTGTGCAAATTATACATGAGATAAATTTGGCATAGTATAAAACACTAATCATCTATTTTAAATAACTGCGCAAGACCGCAGGACCACTTCAAGCTGCGGTTTCCGAATGCTTTCATAGCCTACTCCAACTGTGTTGGTCTCAAGTTAGTTTTGACATTTTCAAACATTAACACTGACTTGCCTATCTGTCTTGCATCTATTTTAAGCAATTTTTGAAACGAAAAGGCAAAAAAAAATTATAACCGCTGCAAATTAGGCCGAACTGAAACCAATCTATATTACAATTCTCCGCGTTAATAATTGAAAGTCTTTCAATTTTTCCATCATTTTGTGTCGGAAATGAAACCTCAAAAATGGCAAAAATCTATGTAAATTATCATGTAGTCGATTAGTTTCAAGCAGCTATTGTTACTGAGTTTGTTCGTGAAGTTTGAATGACATGCTATCGCTACAATTTGACATTTTAGTTTCTTATCTTAAAACTTCTTCTAGACGTAAAGAAAGCTTTACAAGTTTAATGTTACTTAATTGCAAAACTCAGAAAAAGTATCGCTTTCATCGCCTTCAATATTTCATACTTTCTCCTGCGAAGAAGAGTGCATTTTATTTCTGCCGTGCATGACTGTCACTTCTTGGCGACAAACCTTTCACTTCTCATATTCGAAAACTAAACATAGAAGCACTCTTCATCAAGTCACTATTGTATACACAAGGTCTGTCACGTCACATTCAACTTCATTCCAGTCCCAACTTCTTTATTTATTGTCTGTTAAGCTGAAGATAGCAGTTGGCAATGTACTTTGGAAAGTCGGAAAAGATATAGAACAAAAAAACTACTGTATTATCACAACAATATCGTTAAAATTGCAGAAGAGAAAATGAATCCATGACTGTTTGCTATCATGGTAAACATTCTGACACTTTATTTTACAAAAAAGAGGATTTTTTGCTGAAATGTTTTTCAACAGCATTCAGTAGCATTTCAGGCATAACAAATAATTATAATAGTGCATTGAAGACTAGAAACAGACGGAAAAAGAAACGGAGACAGTAAAAATGACATTTAATTTTTGCTTTTAAGTAATTTAGACGTAATATGCAACCAGAGAGTGCTAAAAAGTGTGTGAGCGGTAAGTCAAGAATTTCTGATGAGATTAAGTTTTAGGCTAAGAGCTATGGGATGTTTCAAGTCTCAACAACCAAATTATAAAATGTTTTTCTTGTAGTGTTTATAGAAATTATACACCAGCAACTTCATTGAGACATTCTAAGGTTAGTGGCATTTTCGGATTCGGTATTCAAACTTTAAATGTCACTTGAATTTACAAATGGACAATTCTCGAATTGGACCATTCAAAACCTGTAGCTGAAACCTACACCACAATATACTGAATTGAAGTGAAAAGCTTTTATTTACAAACCATACATTAGCAATTCGTTCTTTCAAAACATTAAACTTTATTTGTAAAAGCTGTTACAGAATTCTTTGTCAGTTTGTTAATGAAAAGCTAAACTAAAAAAATAAAGTGAAAATACTTTCATCTGCACCCAGGAAGTACTGATTATTTTTGACCAACTAAGCACATTCATTAGATGTTAATTCTATAAAGGGGAAAGAAACTAAAATGTTGCTACTAACATATTAATTAATTGTAAAACATAAAGTTTTGAGAATCACTGACTGATGTACAAATGTCAGAACGACGGAGAAAGTTTGATTCACTAAAGTAAAAAGCGAGTTCTGTCGACTTTAACTGATGTGAGGTTTTCCTCATCTATGACCTTTTCACGATTTTGAAAGGACTTTTCCTGTACGTCCCCGCAAAAGTGAATCAACGTTTGTCCTCATTTTTATTGATCAATAATATTGAGATTTTTAAAGTCTATTAGTACAAATTCATAACTAGAGTATGGAAACTGTTTGCGGTCCTCTGCGACGTATAATCCGAAATGAAAACTAACTTGTAAGTACATGTCACATGCATACTACCTACATCAGTGAGGCAACAGATATAACATAACAAACACTGAGTAAGGACCATCCTTTCCTCTTACACCGAAGAAACTTAGAGACTGACGGAAATTATCTTAAAACCGGATTGTAGAATCCATTTTTTGGAAGGATCTCAAACGTCAACTTTCGAAATGTAGTCGCTTTGGCTTTGTACTCTGAGTCTATGCAGATACTCATATGTAACATATGTAATCACATGTCATTAAAATAAAAATAATGCGAGGCTTTATGTATTTTATTCTTGACATAATTCTTGATTTAAAATGTTACAAGGAGTGGGACCGAAAGAAGCTATTATTTGTATTACTTTACAAAGCTCCAACGAAATACATAAAAATGTGTCATTTAAATGTTTTTAAAAGTACCACAAAGACTCTTTTTATTTCAGCAAGATTGAAGAAACGCGTGAGCGATGCTGTGTACTGTGTGCATCATATAATACATAATAATAAAAATAATAATTCTAATAAGAAAGATGGATGCTTGAAGGGGCACGGATGTGACTCGTAAGGGAAGTCTACATATTGCAAATGTTGGGGAGCCATTGTATTGCAAGACTGCAGTTATGACTTGGAGCACAATGTTAGAAAAACACAACTTGCATCACCCACGGACTACCGTGCTTGCTGAGGTTAATCTTGTTAGACTTCACTTATAATCCTTACCACTGACTCCACCAAACCACTTAAGAAACCTCTTCTCTTCAATGCTTTCACTCAAAAGGAGATAAAAAGGATGAAGATGCCTACGGAAAACAGAAAGCTCTGTCAAGCCTGACTTTTTCAAATGCCTTCGTTCCACCTCCACCTTTTCGCGACTTCTCATTTTCTACATTTTTCCCAATTGTTTGCTTGAATCATTTTTAGAGAAAAGAGAAAAACGCCTATTTGATGCTAACTTGAGCTGAAAAAGTGTGCCCTTGACTATTTGTGTCATGTGAAAAATGAAGAGATATTCCGTCCTCGATCATAACCGGATTCTGATTAATCTCCACTTTCTAGATGCTCACATTGGTGAAAGCAGTAGCGGGAGATCACCAACCAAATAATAAAATGTGAATATTAACGATTAAAAAATATTGTGTAATTTAGTTGCATCAGAAGCCTGGAGGCAAAGAGGAACACAATTAAAATATTTATTACTAAAAATTTATTAGGCAACAAAATTATACGACTAAGCAGCATCATAACTTTGGCATAAATGGTTTTAATTACTATTATTCACAATATTGCATTCAAAGCAGAAAACGATTAATCGTAGAAGCGCAATTAATGCAGACCATTAGGATAGAGGAAAATTACAATTTGAATTCTAAATTCACTGCCGCTGATATTTAACAGGATAAAACTTCGTCATAAACTAACCAACAAGACGATAAAATTAGAAAACCGACTTTCTAACGCACCGTAGGATATGGCTGTATTTAGAAGTACGAAGTAAACATCTATTGCAATTTTCTGACCACTTTTCTATATTTGTTAAAAAGCCCATTTCATTGAATCGATATTTAACCATATTTTGTAAGGATAGTGCGTTTGGATACCAAACAGGTCCAGATGAGGGAGAAGCGACTTGGTCTACTGCCATGAATTTTCTTGTTGCAAAATATTACGCTACTTGGAATCTATCCCTGATGTGCCCGACAAACTTTGATGTTTCACAATCACACAGACCTGGTTAGCTTTCGGATGGACAAAGCAAACTCATGTACCAATAAACTTGATGACATATGAAGCAGGAAAACTCTGGCCCTAATATCAAGAAAAAGATGAGTATTGTGAAACTACACATCACATAATAGTAAAAGGCAATAAAGCAGTTCCGGGGTAATTAAAAGAACACTCAAAGAAAATAAACTCTGTATTACACATGGGGCTAAGAGAAACCTTTCATTTCTCTGACTTTCTCTCTCTCTCTCTGGCTGACAAAAGTCATCTTTCTCTAGTTATAATATTCTAAATAAATGCACATAGCAGAAAAGCCGGATCGACGTAACGATGAGGAAGTGACATCTTACCATTTTGAATGGCCCTTCATCTATTCAAGGTACTTAAATGTAAGTCATCTACCAACTTCAATTCCTGGAGGGTACAATAATTTTAATTAAAACTCTGCCGAAGCATTCATACAATGTCGATGCTCGTTTTTATGAGATATGATACAAAACCAACCGTACATAAATGGGACTGAATCATTTATTACCCATTTGTTTGCAACAATAATTTTAGGGGCAATGGTAGACTGGACTATTTGATCAACAGGCTTTTTTAGTACAAACACCGTCTCTTCTCATGCACCAGTAAAGATGGATGCGGTAATGAAATATGACGATGGCAATATAAATTAATACGAAGCACTGATGCGGCAATGGAACTTCCTCTAGGATATTTGGATGCAGCGATATGTTGTGTCGTGCGAATGAAATGACGTGCCTGGGTTGATGCAGCGCTTGTGAGTCAACACAGGGGAAAAGGAATATAAAATAGAAATAATAAATGAGCTATGGTTAGTTACCTGTTGTCAAAAGCGTTTTGTGCAGCTGATGTAAAGGAAAGATCCTTAATATTTGCATCGGGATTAGATTGAAGTGGTGCCGGAACACCAGCAGCGGCATATGGTCCGTTGTTGGCAGCAGAGTCTAGCGTGGGGTAACTGGCCACTTCTCTTGAAACGAGTGAGACAATGGTGAAAGTCACAACGAAAAATACACAGAGCCTGACGCTTTCCATCATTTTTCTAGTCAAATAAAAATGGTTTAGACCTGGAGACTTGGGTGACTCTTGTCTTAATTGAAAAAGGGTGCTTTATTGTAACTAGGAGTACGGAAGGTACGAAAACTATAGAAAATGCCCTGTGCACTTCTACTTTTATACAAACAATGTCGTTGTAAAGTAACGCTGCTGGAAGTTGCTACTACTACCGCTCGATAATCTACACAGCGTGTTTGGTTTGCAGTAACCTTGATGGGAAATAATGTTAAGAGTTTCGAAAAAATTTGAGCAGTGGTTGTTTGGGGGTGTTTTTCTTTCGTTTTTAAGTTGATCTTTTGTATTATTTTTAATGATTTAATTTATATTAATTCGTTGTAATTAATTATTTGTTTTTTTTGCAAGTGAAGTTGGCAACTGAGTTTTTTTCAAAAAAGAAAGAAATGTGAAAATTCTAAAGATTTTTGGAAAAAATCGTCTGTCAGAAATTACAGTTTCGCCGTTCCCGTCAGAGAATTTACCGTGTCCTAAATCAGGCTCGCTAGTACAACGACTGTTTGATTCTCTCTACCCCCGAGCTTCTTTATATATCTCTCCTGAAACGCCGAAAAAAGCAAGGAGCATTTACATGTTACTGTAAACTGAGTGTTGAATGAATGCAAGCGTTGGGTTTTCGTTTACGTGCAAAAAGATACACATAGAACATTTCCCTGCACACGTTGAGTGAATTAGAGAGGATACTTTCTCTTTTATGGCAAACGCTGTAGGGCATGATAATGATCATGCCACACTGTGAAGCAAAATAGAGCCAAAGCACATTACGGGGAAAGTTTGCAGACCACCTGGTTGGGCTGGACTATCTGCTAAACGATTGTTGCATTAAACATGGTCGCATTATATGAATCACGTTAAGACGTAAATTGATATCGGGGCTTAACACCTCAGCTCTACTTAATCTGCCACCTACGTTCCTTTATAAAAATTATAACGTAGCGGTTGGGATAAAATCTAACACGAACATTTCCCATATTTTTTCTTGTGTCCGTGCTTCCAGTTGTTAATTATGAAAACCGACCTTTAGCCAAACCCCAATCATTCCATCAGTAATAATGTATCAGTATTAACGGACTTAAATTGAATAAATGAATAACTCAACAAGGCTTGTTGTTATTTCTCTTCAAGTTTAACTTAAGTAAGGAGAAATTCAGTTGTATAAATTACAACATCGAGAGATCACTCACTCGTTGCTCCTAATTCGGAACAGACACAAATTAACTCTATGAAACGGATTCGACCTTTGTAGCATTTCGCTGTTTTAAAACGGATATCTTTTTTTGAGAAAATTTAATTTTCATTGGTAGCCAGTCTGGTGAAAGGAATGTGAAGAATTTATTAATACAAAATAAAATGTAAACTCAGAGAGAAATTATTATGGGAAAGGGGAATTTTAGCAGACGTCATCTAAACACTTTTAGGAGAAAACGTGTTCGTAAAGCATGTCGACAGAACCAACAAGCGCAATAGGAGAAATAGTTTCTTTTTCACGCAGTGATGTTCAAAGGATATGTTTTTACGCATTCGAATGCAGGCATGCAACAGTGCATATCTTATTTCACGCTTACATTAAATGTAAAAATGACGACGACGACGACTCCGTGAAAATACTCATTATCAACTGCCACGTAAAAGCGACGAATTAGCCGATACCAATTCGTGTTTGCATATTCATATTTTACAACGGCAACAGAACTGTGTTATCTTTCTCGTTTGGAAGTAACTGGGTAAGGGAGATTTTCACAAGCATCATTATACCATGATTATTGCCACATGTCAAATGACATTTGTAACAGAAATTGAATTGAAAAGAATACTTATATTGTGAGGATCATTTGAAACTCGAATTTTCTGAGAGTTGTGTCAGATGCATTCTATTTATTTACTCCTTAACGTAGTTCTTCGTGTAAAATACTTGTATGCCTTAACAGTATCCTGCATGTAGTCATTTTTACCACTTTTGCATGTTGAACAAGAAACTCAGACAAGATTCGTTCCTTCTTGCCGGAGGCTTCCAATCCTGAGGGGGTTTCTTCCTTTTTGTCAGACGAAAATAGTTGAAATTTTCAAAATATGTAGAAATATGTAATGGTGCTGAAAAATGGATTGAAACTTTATATGACAACAGAATGGGATTCAATCTCGTAACTGTTTCGGGGCATTCTATCTACTCACCAGATTATTATAACCTAATTTGCACGTACTCAGAAAGTGTTTCATACTTCATAAGATCGCACAAAAAAGGCGGATTGTAAAACTGAAAAAAGAAATGTGCCAAATGAAATTCTGAAATCAATGTTGTTTGAAATAGGTAACTTTTTCTCCGTCATCCATTGAAGGTCACTTGATCGTTACGTCGAACATTTCTAATCCTTTCTCTTCTTGTTTTCTGCTTTGTGTTGATGGTAGCATTGAGCTTGAAAATGGGAACTAATATTTCTTACCCATCCAACCCCGTTAGGTTCTTGTCGCTTCACAACGTTCACAAGAACAAGAAATTTAACTAGTACAGGTGATACAACAGAAAAACATTTTCATTTGATGATGAATTTGAACTTGGCATTTATATATTATTTAGCATCCTTTGAAGAAGTTGGTGTTCCGTCACACATAAATAGCACGTTTCACATTACCAGCGATACATATTTTTTGCAGCTTTTTGATTGAGCCAGTTTAACTTGTAGGATTATAAAGTTCAACTCGACACAACGAAAGGTTTGACAATTAGGATATGAATTATAAATTTAGCTATACACAACGTGCGAATAAAGATCACATTAATAATGAAATACCGTCATTATTGGAGTTCCTAGGTAAAATTTCGCTTCTTTCATTTCTTTTCAAGGCTAAACCTTACATAAGCTGATAAAAAGTATTCAATGCTACAAACGAGGCAAATGTTCCTACAGCCAAAAATATTGTTATAACAAAGTGTATAAGGTTGCTTGTTTGAACGTAATTCAAATAAAATCGTCTAACTACCCCAATACAAAATTTAGTGAACTTTCTAATGAAAAGAAAACAATTCTGGGAATTTACAATTTGCTGCAAGAGGTAAACATATTTTGCTGCTTTGCTCTGTATAGTCGGTACTCCATTGGAATCGGAGGAAACAGACAATTTAAAATATATAACGATTTGGCCCTTCTCCGTCTTTGTTACACTAATAATGTTCTTTTATCGTTTTTGTTAACTTACAACTTGAGAGTTACTTACCGAGTTGCAAATGATATTAAACTTTTTTTTTGCAATTTTCGAGAAAAAAAGTAGACTAAAAAGATTGATGCCACCAACCAGTTTTCTAACGTCGACTTATTTACTTCATGTTCAAAGAACGGACAACCAATTACAATTTATAATGCGTCTGCAAATTTATTGAGACGATTTATTCAGCCTTTATGAACCAGAGTAATATTACTTTATGAATGCAGGTTTGATCTTAAAAGTCAACATCAAAGCTTACTTATACATATTCCTGTCTCTTTTGAGCTTTGACACATCTCGCCTATCCGAACTTTAAAATTTGAATAATATGGGTCTCGAATTGGTGAATGACATGTTGCATATGGACGTTAGTGTGGTTATTTTGCAATTTTAGGAGTCATGGTTGGAGCAGTCATTTCCCCGCACTGATCTCTTTCTCACATGCTCCGGCCTCCAAAATATGTATATTTAATGAATGTAAAGTTGTAAATATTTATTAATTCATATTTATTCTACCTTCACTGTACAATCGCATAACCTTTCTTGGTAATACAATGAAATTGTAACATGACGATGACATATAGAAGACAATGACCGTTGTGCTTCAGTTTTTTGTTACTTCAGTACAGCTTCGTTGTGTTCTATCATCTTTACTGTTCTACACTCCATGTAATACAAATTTAAACAAACAAATGACAGTGACTGAATAATAAATTAGTAGCTATAAATACTCAACATGTACAGCAAACCATTGTTCATTTATTTACTTTTCGTGGAATCGGTCGACCGATTCGGTTTGTTCACACGCCTGACTTACCTTGTTAGGGAAAATGGCTCAGTGTTGCTCACACTTCTAACAAGCAAAAAGATGACGGATTCAATTAAACTCGGCAGACATTTGTTTTGACGCCTGCAGATCGTTTCACGTGTTTATGGAGCAGAATGAAGGAAAACGGCATTAGTAATGCTATTCTCAAATTTAAATTCTTGTCTAACTATTCGTGCTCGTGCTGCTGATCTGCCACATGTCGGAAATGCTACAAATGTTAAAATGATCTCAGTTGATAAGAAAGAGGCGTTGAATAGGTAGGCGGTAAAATATATGCTACAATTTTCATTATAAGATGTTATTACCTCCCACTCAAAAAAGTAGAAATAATACGATTTTTTCTTCCCATTTGTTCATTTTCTTTGTATGGTTATGCGATATCTTTTTGTAGCCCAACAAAGAGTTGTTCCATTTGATAACATTAACGACATATGCGTAGATCTTGAAGTGGAAATCATTATTTAGGAAGAGAGAAGCAAAACAGGAATGATTGTCAGAAGTTATGTATGACGTATGAGTTTTATGGTATTGAAGAAGGATTTAGAAACCGAGTCGGTGAATATTGTGTACATCAGAAAGTCAATTCTCTAGGGGGATCGCGTGCATAAAAATTCCACTATATTCCATTACACAACTTCTTTTTGTGCTACTTTCCTCTAGTTCTTTCACTACCATTTTTCTACGCTGGATTGTCTTGTTGGCGTGGCGTCTGGAAGGGAAAATTTAGTAGATAAAGCCTAGCCAGGTAACGTGGCAGCAGAACATCGCTCGGCAGAGTAAAAACTGTTTTATACCAGTAAAAATGGAAGGGATGTTTGCAAGTGAGCGAGGCTTCGCCTCCGACATTTTACACATGGGAATATGTATACAACTCGGACCACCTTGAAGATGATAATGAATAGGAAACATAAAGGGGGAAAGCAGGGAGGAAGGAAAGAATGAGATCAAAGAAGCAACAGTCTTTTAAAAGAAAAGCAGGTTGGAGAACAAGAGAAAGTAAATTGTCTGTTATGTTGCATTATAACAAACGTTATATGACATGATGAGTTGTAAAATAGAAAAATACTTAACCAGGCAATTTACACATACATACGTTGGGCAAACAATTATTCCATACGTCAGGTAAAGTACAGGAGAGCATTCTCTGTGCGGATTATTTGGAATGAAAACAGAAATGACTGTTCAGTTCCGCAGTGTTGCTCCTTTTGTTCTACTATCACAATTCCTTCTTTCACTTCACAACAATGGGAGAAAGAAATGAGTCGCGTATGTCTTGTTTATACGGTGTACTAAGACAAGGGAACGCAAATCAAACCTGAAGAAAATTACTTTTTTTACCATTATATCTAGTTAAGGAAAAATACGTCAAGTACCACATGATCGTTCGGTCATCTACCTGGCAACACCTCAACATGGATGGATTCGTCATTTTACAATAAAAGCACACAGTTTATAGCATAGTCACATTTAGAAATTCGTTGCTCAAAGTGAGGTCCTGCATGTGTCTATTGTTCATATGATGTCCGAAAATTTCAATTTTCAGGGTATTTGGAAAGGATTTTGGACGACATGTTTTCCCCGGAGTTTCAAGGCAACGAATTTCAAAAAAGGTATTACATATATGCTCACCAGATGTATTTTTGTTCTTCCTAGATGTTTAATCTTCTTTTTTCTTTTTGACATATGTTTTGATGACTCTCTAAAAGTGAAGTAAAAAGAAACAAAACCAGTCAAATTTTATTCTGGCTGAATCTGGGTTTTTTACTTCTAAATTTTTTTGAATTGTCTTGTAAAAGCTTTATATGTACAGATACAGGAGCATATTATCGCAATGCCTCGTGCCTTCCGATTTCAAGCAGTGACTCTGAATAGAGTTTATTGAACAATGGGAATTTTGAAGAAAATGTTTACATTGCCTCACCTACTTCTCATGGAGTTTCAAGATTTTTTCTCTAAAATGACGGTGTAAAATGGTTAATTTGCATAATCAAAAATAATGCTGCACCTTTGTAAGCTTGTCATCCCGAGGCGGAGCAGAAAGGACTTCAAAAAACTATGACATCCCTTCAAAACTATTGAAACATGTTGCCGGTGGCCGCGTTGAAGAGATCACTCTTCTCTCCGCAGTTTCGCTCTCATAACTCATTCACTCCGAAATTCAAATAAAAGTGTTTGCAGGAAAGCGAGTGGAAAGCGTGGAGGTTCTTCTATTCTACTCTTTAATATTCATTCGCGAAAAGCAGTGTTCTTTATAAGTGCCATGTACGTGCTAGATTTCCAGCTACTAGACGGTAGACCACCAAGAAGAGCTTTATTTTACTTGGATGTTTGAATTTGCGTTCAATTGCTAGAGCTACGAACCCGGCTTGCTTTTGCCATCGAGACTCTCAGAATAACACGGGGCTCCCTCCTGATTCCCTCCATAAGGCGATGCTGCTGTACAGCTTGATATTCAATTCTTTTGTTATTAATTTCAGGTAGTGCATTCAATCGATGTACGTATTAAATTGGATCATGAGTGTAAGTAAGTTCATAATAGATATGTGTGTCTCTTGCGTCAAATCACAAAATATTCAGACTGCTGGCTGGCGGCTCTGCAAGTGTTAGACAAGTCAATATAGGTACGGACAGAGTGTAATAAGTCTGCATGGCTGCATTACGAAAGCAGCGTATCACCTTTCTAATTAATCAACATGCTTCTCACGATCGGCTTGTTATTAGTATCACTCAAATTTTCTAATGCGCACCTATAAGACGAATTCGGGAGACTCATGTGAATCTTTCGAGAGAAAGCACAGAGTGTTGCAATTAATATATGAATAAGAGTTTATGCCATTTTTGATGTCAAGCAGGGCTCATACATATTGAAAGCGTCCTCTTAGATCTACGAAATACTTTAATAAATATACTAAAGTAAACACCAATTTCGCTGTTTGGCACAGAGAAGGAACAGGCTGAATGATGACGTAGAGGAAAAGCAAGGTACGTTTTTGAAAGCGATAATGGTTAATCTTACTGGATTTGCTTTTCCGACAAAAGACCACTCAGTGGCACACTAGCTACAAATTTACCCAATTCAATCTGCTCCAACACGGTGAGCAATCCCTACAATCCTAATTGATATTCCTACTAATATTCTTCCTAAATCGGAGAACAAACTGGTTAACTAAACGTGGAAGGAAATGACTTCTGAGTTCGTTGGAATCATTCTATCTATCTGCATCATTAGTCATAAGCGGAGTAAAGTCGCCGTGGGCTAAAGTCTAAAGAAGAAATCATTGATTGTATGTGTAGGCAAGGAACATCAGTTCGTCACTAATCAAATCAAAACCTGCAGCAAGAATTACCTTAACTTAATCTTTTAATAAGAAAATTTTTCTCTCCTTTCTGTTTACACGCCATATCGACCTTGGCTAATTTCGAATCTTTTGTTCATGTTGCAATTACGTAATACGTTTCAAAATTGCTTTTATTAAATTCTGTGTTCAACCAATTGAACCGATTGTTGTATTAGGAAATGTCCAAACAAGCGATGACGTAAGTTAAGAAACGTTGCCAAACTTTCACTTACAAAGTTCAGGGGTAAGTTGATATCACGTCTCACGTGTCCAGCTTGTCGTTTTGCTTTCTTTGTTATTGTTCTACAAAATGCAGTTTGTTAGACCAGATAATGTAGAAAGTTCAGCTTCAGATTAATAATAGAGATCCTCTCTCATCAAACGTTCATTGATCCTTAAATTCGTGTCCAATTCCAAGATATTCCAATCCATCTCGATCCTACTGGAAAGAAATAAATGCCTCTGAGAAATCCAGATGTGAAGTCAGACATAACACGTAATAACGTAGTATGTTATGATATAACCAACTACTGCTTCACTGCCGATTACCTTTGTCACGCATCACTAAAGATTAAAGCATCCCTACGCGTGCAAACTGTCCATTTAATAACGATTCGCCTGTTTTTTCTTTTATTGAGCAACGCTGATACTGCACGGTAAAAAATTACAGGTGGGTCATCGGCTACGTTCGCATCTGAGATCATCTTCATCAGGTGTGTCGCTTCTCCAAAACAATTAAGATAAAACCGAGAAATTGCAGTTATATACCCATTCGTGCGACTGAAGGACAACAAAATGCGTAGTTGTTTGAAAACTAATGAATGTTTGTTGTTCTACAGAAGGTTTAATAATTAATTAAAACGTGCTATATGGAGCTTTTTATTGTTTGCAAGGACTGCAACAAATCATTAACAATTATAAGGTGTACAGGCTACATTAACTAACGTTTCCACTCTACTGGGTAAACTCATTAGCCATTCCATCACTTCAATTGTATCTCTTTTCATTGAAAGGTTCTATTCTCATTGAAACTTCAATAGTTTGAGAATCGAATAAAGTTCTCTTGTCCAAATAACTTCCACCAATTTTCAATCGATGTAGCCGTATACTACGAAAGTGAACTCTAATGAATTTAAAGACTGTCTGTTAGCAAGATAAAAAAAGCAGCATGCAACTACATAGTGACAAATTTTAGAATCAAAACTTCGATTACGGCGGAGATGTCATAACACAGAAAGTCAATTACTCTTTTCTCATTGTTTAGTCTTTCCCAACAACCCCCAGCTTTCAACTGGAGGCAGTTTTTACAACAGATTACAAACAGTTTTATTGTCATTAATTTGGCAACATTTGTTAGCTCAGTCTCTCAACCTGACGATGGGATAAAAGGCCGATCAAAATCAACAGTGAACCAGGACTGATGAGAGCAACGTCACGGTGGTCCGAGCGTTTATCCAAGCGTCTATGTATGTGAAAGCAAAAGCCAGACTTCGTGGAAATTTTGTAAGAGTTATAGCTCTGGGGGAAGGAATTTGTGGATCTCCCAAGTGAGATAAGATCTGAATGGGATCCCCATTGTTGACAGCGTATTGACTTGAAATGTGTCTTCATGATTCATTGATCACACGATATTTGAACGCACCATGGACTCAAACACTTGAACAAAGCCGTGACCGTGACGGGGATTTGCATTGACTTCCACCTTTCCTCTGAACTACATTATTTACTACTTTCTCTTTCATTGGATCGAGATGATGATGATCGATTTAGATTTGGGCTCCTCGCTTCCCTACCAATCAATAACAAACCAACTAAACAGCCAGCGTAAAACACTGCTACTGGATATTTACAATGAATTGTCAACCTCAACAAACTCAGTTAAAGAAGTTCATTCAATGAGGATATACTGTCAATCCCAGTTCCAAATGGAGTTTTCACAATGCCCCAATGCAAGTTTTTTTTGAGACATCGAATCTTTACATTCGAGCTGATTGCTACACAATATTAGAGTACTACTTAAAAAAACATGTCTGGAACTTTGAGCTTCATTGAGAATGCATGAAAATCAGAGTTTTCACAACTTGCATAACGTAATTAAAAATTAAACACTTCTTCCGTGCTGGCAAATTTAGGTAAATTGATGATAAATAAAACAACGTGGGTAGAAAAAACACGTTCCGAATAACGAACGTGGAATATTATCATCAACTTTCAAATACAACGAGAATTATGAAATGCGATGATTTTTGTATAATGAACTTCTGAAGTGAGTGATTTCATGACATCAATCGATACCTAAGCCAAATTATTTTTAATGCGTAAAGTTTCCAAACTTTCACTACAGTAGGCAACTGATCATTTTTTTATTTTCCTTCCAATGTTTATTTATGCAAAATCGTGGTATACCATTAGTGTCACCCTCACTTTCTACAGGTAAATGTTACTTTATATACAACTTTAAAACGTCTTTATTAAAAAGTAATTTTAATAAAGTTACGCAAGCCTGCACCAAAAAATTTTACACGACTTTTTAATTATTGCAAAGTATTAAAGTAAGGAAGGAATCTTTTATACTCAAACAATGCTTCTGATGTAATGTCCGCTTATCTCGTGGCACCGGAACCACGGGTAGTTCTTACAATCAATCTAACTAGAAGGATCAGTAGATAATTAATATTCCTATCCTAACACTAAAAGTGGAAGAAGCTTCGGAAAAAGTATAGTGCGAGATGTAGCAAAAAGAGATTTCATTTTGGGTCAAAGTGAGACGCATTCATTTTACGTGCTACTTTACCTGAAAAGTGAGTGACTTGGCAATTGGAAATTTGGAAGTCACAGACTACATTGAAGAGCTCAAGTCTTACAATGATTCAAAAAATAAAGAACTTCTTGTACCTTGATAAATACATTTCAAATAAATTTACAACTGGCCTAAAATTAGACTTGACATTTGGTGCTTAATTGCAGAACTGGGAATAGGTCCTTTATGTATGGAATGCAATTTACTCAATTTACCGTGTTATAAAACAGGTAAATCGTAAAAGTCAATTTATTATGGGAACGACAATGTATTATTATGATTATTATGATCAATTACATAACAAACTAAATTATTAAATCATTGGCAGACACTAGATCAAACCTAATGCCAGATGTCTCTTACTAATTAATAGTATAGGTTTATTATTAAGTACCACTTCGATGAGTTACCTGAAAAGTATCAACTTTATACAATCTCTGTTCAATCCAGAAGCATCTAGCTTTCTAGCTACATGAAAAATGTATTAGCCGTGTCAATCGTAGAGATGATACACCTCCTTTCGATCATCACGGTGTGTAACGAAAATGATAGTAAGTCAACCAACAAAAATTAGAGTAAAGAAAAAATATGATATTTTGAGAGTTGTAACCTTTTACGCGTTATGCGTTCCACGCCCCTTGTTTACTGACTGAATTGCGAATGGCCTTGCATGGTTATCAATTTGATTTTGTAATTAAACCATCATGTTGCTTGTTCGTTCGGATTTAATGAAAAACAAGTATTTTTAAACTGTTTACAATAACAAGTAAACAAATTCCACACTGTACACTTCCTTCCCATAAAAAAGTAAAAACTCAAATCAAAAAAAGGAAAACAACTCCGGTGATTCGTAGAAAGCAGAAATAAATAAATTAAACTTCAAATGTCCGTCTTTGAAATCAGGATAATATAGTTTTGAGCCGAGCACAAAACGGAATATATGTAACTGCAGTAAACAGATATAGATCTATGAAACTATATGGTGTATTCAATTATTCATTTGAAGACTTTTAAAGTTAGTAAGTTAGTCCTCACTGTTGTTTAAATTTAATGGTTCTCTGCTAATGCTCAATGAATGCCTTGAAATTGAAATTTCATTTTATGGAAATCAGTACAACAATATGAGCTTAATTCTTGATGATAAATGATTCAAAGTTTATATTAGCGATAGAAAGTTCGATTTGTCGTTGAAATAAAATACAAAATGTAAATCCGATTTGTAACAATGTCGTGAAAAATAGAACTAATAATTAATAGTAATACGATTTATTTCTTAGTCTTTCTTTTTTTTGTGCTCACAGTGAACGGATCAGGTTTCCTCTTACCAGGTTCGGGGCGTTCTTCGGGTTTTTCAGATTCAACTGTAATTTCTGCAAGCTTTTTCTGAGTTTGTACTTGTGTAAGAATATGAAGTACTTTTCTTTCTGGAAATTAAGACAAAAGCCTGTTTCAATACATACATACATTAAGCAACTCATAAAATTATAAAATATCTGGTAAAAATGCAGTGCCGATTTAATGTTGGCTGCATTGTTTAACAACATAATACATACCGTCAATTTTCATTTCGGTAAGCTCTTCGCGAATGTAGGATTCAATATTTGTCAGGTATTGGACGTCACGTGGAGGTATAATGAAAGTAAGAGCAAACCCCTTTTGTGTCCCTCTACCAGTTCTACCAACTCGATGTACATAGTCTTCTGGATGAGGTACTGCGTAATTTATCACTAAATCGACCGTTTTGATATCCAATCCTAAAAGTAGGAAAATATTTTTAAAGTATACAATTAAATATAGTTTATTTTTTACGAATTACAATTTATTTTACCTCGACTGGCGACATCTGTTGCAACTAAAGTGGATACTTGACTGGATTTGAAATCCGATAGGGCTTCCAGGCGAGCTTTTTGACTCATTTCAGCGTGCAAAGACACGTTAGAGAATCCCATTGTTGTAAGTAGAAGAGAAATTATTTTGCATTCGCTACAAGATTTGGAAAATTGAGTATTAGTTCAAGTTAACTATAATTCAATTTTAAATTTATGTGACGGAATAACTTTAAATTTGTGAAAATTACCGGCGAGTGGTTGCAAAAATAATCATAGAACGAATGTTTGGCGGAGAATTGTCATCTCTGATAGATCGAAGGAGCTCAATTAAGTAACCATCCTTGAAATCTCTTGGACAAGCTACGTATTTTTGAGTTAAATTTTGCTTCCAAAGTAGGGGTCGTGTGGTTGCATCCACTTTGTTTGTTTCATCAGATGTCTGCTTGTCTTCTTTATCTTCGATAGTTTCGTCCTGATAGTTGTAGATAAAAGGCTGCCAATAAAAAGCAGAACTGTTACAATTACAAGTTCAGGTCCAATAAAATGATAAATATACTTGTAACGGAGTACCTCTTCGGTTTTTCCAGTAAACTTCTGTAGGCACAGCTTCATTGCTTCGTGATCTGTAATTGTAGCACTGAAATACAATGTCTGCTTATTTTTTGGCATGATATCCCTAATGAACTCCACTTGGTCTTCGAATTGTTCATGCAAAAGACGGTCGGCTTCATCCAATACCAAAAACCGGACGTTTCGGAACACTCGCTTTAACTCATCGCCACCATTTTCAATCAAATCCATTAATCTGGTAAAAATACACAAGAATTTTTCATGGATTACATAAGTAATGCATAAACTAAAGATTGAAGATAATGTGTTTTGATCTTGAATTCGACACGATTCATTTCATATTTACCTGCCAGGTGTTGCCACCACAAAATGGGGCCTGTCGACAAGCTCCATTGCCTGTTTCTGATAATCAACCCCACCAGTGACGACTATCACCTTGCATGAACTGCCTCCGAGAAAGTTAAACTGGTCCTTAATTTGGTGACCCAATTCTCTCGTAGGAGTCAGTACGACACCAAAAACTCCATGAGGATCTTTACTCCACTTCTGAATCATTGGAAGGGCAAACGCGATTGTTTTGCCGGAGCCAGTGGGCGCTTGAGCTATGCAGTTTTTCCCTTTCAAAATCTCCGGAACGCAAACTTCTTGCACTTTGGTTGGCTTCGAGATCTCTATTAAAATAACCATTGAGATAGAATTAAGTTAACTGATGCTTTTATACTGAAGAAGAATTTTACTTGACTTACTAATCTCCTCTTTTATCCTCTTCAGAAGTGCCAGATTCAATCCGAACGCTTCGAACCCTTTAGGATCCTTCGATGACATCTTGGGATTGTCAAGCGTTGATCTGCCACCATGAAATAATAATTAGCTACTAATTAGTCACTTTACAACTGTTTTAATGCCTCAGAATTGAGAATTGTGATTCATGAGGGCTGAGAAAAGTGGATCTGAGAAGACAATCAGCAACGAGAAACAACGTGCTTTTTCCATCTGCATCTCTGCAACACTCAGACGGAGCTCCATGATTTGAGCGCGCTCTTAAGACTATTCTTTTTGGGGCATTGCGCGATTCAAATGAAAAAAAACTATCCTGTAAGTAAGAGGCCTTTCATTCAGCTTAATAAATGACGCCGTCGTTCTGTGTGCTTTGTTAAGTTTCTCCTGACATTATTTTAAAACAATGTGAATGTGAATGTGAATGAGAAAAACATGTCGCAATTTAATCTGTGCCTCCTAAATTATATTTTTACTGCCATCAATTATTACTGACCATCAATCAATTTCCCTGTGAGAATTAAAATTTTCCAGCATTGCATATTGGCGTACTGGGATTATACTACTGTGTCTAATCAGTTATGTTGTAGTTATGTCATAGTTCGGAATTTTTAAAAAACTTTTCCATTAGTTTCAGTTTATTGCACCTTATAGGCTTTTTTATTCTGTACGCCTGTGCAATCTCACTTTCATAATTGTTGACGTAGAAGCAACTTTTAATGTCTCGTTTCCACAGTACTTCAAGTCCAAGGTTCAGGCAGATAGATTTTTAGAAAGATGTGTACTTTCTTTTCTAATGTAATGCAGACGTTCATACTCAGTCCACCAAGTGGCACATGGCCGGAGTGAGTTAAAACTGAAAATTTAGCAGAAAGTGTGAGACGTTGTTTTCCATTATTACAGAAAAGTTGCTAATCCGATTGGAATGTAAAACCGTAAATGTAGAAGATATCACTATAAAACTAAAGTTGCTGCTACATTAACGATGAGACTGAAGACTTGAAAAGAAGTTGTGCCACGGTATTTATGCTCAATGCTATTGTGTCACTATATCAATGATGTTCATTCTCGTGCTCAGTGCTCATCAGTGCAAAAGCCGTTTCATCCGCCACTTACCAAGAATTACGATGTTGCGATTAGCGTTGCTCGCATTCCGGAGCAGTAGAAGTGAGCCCCACCGAACTCGCCACAGACGACTAGCGACTCTATTCGAAAAGCCACAACACGCAACGCGAAAAGAAACTGCGATTTGAATTAGAAAAACTCATTCGTGATTTCTACAGACCAATTTGTATTATTAATATACCTATGCCAAGTGGAATGGAATACTGCTTTAATAGCGAAGAAGCGGGTGTCTAGTATTTTTAGAAAGTACGCGTTAACTTTTAAAGTTCGTTCGGAACGGAATGTCGCCACGATATTAGCTGTTTACATTTTCTGTGTTCATTTAGTTTGCATGATGCTCAAATTTGCAGACAACTGCTGCTCCTGGCATCATATCATATTGCACAAGAATTAATAGTAACAAATATATTTTTAAGAGGGGCTTTACTGTTTCAACCATTCTTTTCAGTTGACTCGTAGAAACCTCTTTTCTTTCCACATCATCATCAAAAGCATCTTTCTTTTCTTCATTCTGACAATAATCTGAGAAATTACTCTATCGCCATTTCTACTCTACCCTTTTCAGCTCAGCACTAAACAAATGCATTTTAATGACAATTTTCGTTTACATATTTACATGTGAGTGCATTATAAGAAAGATTACTGTTACCCAGTTACTCGTCTCTTCTCAATCAACTCGTGAGAAATTACTGCCAAAATTTCAGGAAACGCCAATTTTTTCCCTGCTTCAAACTAAATTTGCTGAATGAACGAGCTAGAACAATTTCGATTGTCGAGTGTGTTCTAGCGCACTACTGAACTTGCTCCGCCGTTGTTTCGCGTTCGGGTGCGGACGTTGGCGATATATCGGTATTCTATTGGCGTCTAAGTCGTATTCCCACGCGAAGATCAAATCTGCATGCAAGCACAGTCTCAACTCTAAACTAAACCCAGATAATCAGTTGAGCTGAGCACAGTTTAAAACTTACCTTAGCAGAGCCGCCTTGAATAGAAGTGAGCGTTAGCGTTACAAACATTACCTTTCTCGCAGCATTATTCGCAAAAAACTAAAAAGCCAAAAAAGCATAGCAAAGCGACGACAAGACAAGGAGCATTAAGTAAGCAAATGAGCGAGTGGCACAGTAGGCAAGTCAGTGATCTGTAATCACTACTCGAGGTATGACGACTCCTATCATCACTTCATCGTTGTGTCGCGTCTCGCGTCGTCCTCCGTTGCATTGATTGTTGGTGGTGACTACTCACAAGTTTCTTGTAAACAAAAAGTTTTTTATTCTTCTGCGGTGCGTGTAACTGCTACGTTTTGATGTGCACAAGATTTGCATAAACCGTTTTTTTCAGCCACTTCTTGGATGAAGTGCACGCCACGCACATGTAGTAAATCGTCGTGACCGTGGTTATCGAAAAATATACTGCTGAATTTATAACTGCATTTTGATTTTCGTTTTTGACTTTTTAAATCATTTTTATTGCAATTTAATTTTAAAGTACATTCAAATTGTATAAATCTATTAAAAGAACTTCAACAGTGCAAAACCAAACCTCCGTTTCATCCCAAACATTTTTCTGGCTGGTCAGGGTAAGTCTTTATCTAAAATTACATTCTAAAACAATAATCAAAGGGATGTAATTGGGTTTCTTGTTGGCAAAAGTTCACACGTTGAACAAGGTTTCCATTAAAGTAGTATCAGACACTTTTGCTTAAGTTGTCGCATCATACCCAAGACACTCAGTTCCATTCCATCATCCATGTAAAGCTAGGGTTACAAATAATTTCGGATATGTTACGACGTGGATTAAGTTAGTTGGACAGTGACGAGACATTATGTCGAAATGGTAATTATTGTAGAACGATATCATATTGCGACAGATATTAAATTACTGATGTAGGAAGCACACTTCCTATGTGGTTCGGAAGATCAAACTGATAAAGATATAACATCCCTTATGTTGGAGCATGACTTGGCGAAATTGAAATGTTTTGCGATAAGTGAAAAATCCTTGGCATCATTTCACATTTTATAGTTCTTACTTCAAGTACAGTGCACTATAATCTATCTACCGAGGAAGCAGGTTGCATTCACTAGCAATTAGATGTCCAGCTGCATTATCAATTTATCAGTGAAACATGACCTCCGAACAAGGTATTAAACAGAATCTGTAATGCTTCGTTTGTGCTTTGCTTATTTGTATTGTATTCATTTTTCTTTATCCTTTCACTGAATTTTAAGGAGGTTTGAGTATTTAAATTTAGTTTGGAGGTGTGAGCATTTATGAAATATGACGTATTCTTTCAACGAATATGTAAAAGCGCTATTGTTTACCATTATCACAGAAAGCGTTTTGTAAATTACACATTACTCTATTTTGATACGCAAGTCCTACATCTGTTTCTATACGTTTCTGTCTCCTCTCAGTTTCGTTCATTTAGAGATAAAATCGCAAAAATTAATTAGGACTGAAAATTCAGAGTTTGAGTTATTCCGTTTTTGTTTTAAAAATAGAATTCTCTATCGCATTATTTATTTATAAGATACAATTTGGAACACACCGGAGAAAGTTTAACCACACTGATGATGTTAGTCATCCTAATTATCATATGTGAATCAAACGGTGTAGAATAAACAGAATCATGTTTTAGAGCATCGTTGAGGTTTCGCCTGGCATACAGTGCTTTTATCAGTGCACTTTGGTAACATTGATGCATACCTAATTTCAACTTTTCGGAGTACGAATGCAGACTCACGTATACAACGGAGAACGGAGAACATTATGTTTCATGTACGCTAATGATATTATATTCAAGTACTATTATTTATTCAACAAAAATTCTACATATTTTTTTAGGCTACTTTAACAATTTTTAGCTTACAATTAGTTTGTAAACTTTCAGAAATTACCTTCGGTTTGAAGTTTATCCTGGATGTCAACGAGGCCTTTCGATATGTTTTAAATACAGAAAGGATGACAATTTTAGTTTTTTTCTGTAAGGGAGGGACATATGTAATTATCGTGTTACTTAATTCGATACTTTTCATTTAAAGATAAAATATCAATGATTACACGTGCATACAAGAAAAAGAATTGAATCTGATATATACAATTTTCAGGATCATTTGTTTGGTCGGTCGTGTAAGTCGTGTTGCTTTTTAAAAATAAAACGTCAGAAGTTTAGCTTTAAGTCTGACTTAAAATTGGGACACGTTACATCGAAATAAAGTTACGGTAGTACCTACAGCCACGGCTCATTGTCACGTCTGTAGGATGATGCAGCCATCATTAGCATACAAGCAAATAAGACACGATAAATATAATATGATGATACGCATACATTACCTAAAATTTTATGATGCACGAAATACGAGCGTTTTAATATACTTGGAAGGGATGAAACCTCTTTTTATCATGAAATCATTGTAATCTGATTAATTCGTTGGCACTTACCAGCATTATGTAGCGCACAAGATGAATGACTGAACAAATCGCCTCCTGTCTTATTTTACTCATGTGATTTTACACCATAAGCTAGCTATATGTATATTTCATACATTTAGATTTGAAAATGGTTTTTCAAAGTTTCATTCAGGAGTTCAGCCAGCACAATGTCGTAAATAGCATGATGGTTAAGAATTATATTTTAGAGTGTCTTTCTCTGGGCATCTTGTGTCGGTGATTCGGTACGGGCTTAAAATATTTTAATTATATTTCTTAAGTTCGTTTCCACACAAAAGATTCGCCTCTTCCTCCTTAGTACCCCTTTCCTTACTACTTCCGCAGTTAGTACACTAGAGATAAAATTTTGTAGTGATGGAATTATTTTAAGCACAGCCTACTCTGCAAATGATGTTTAATGCATCAAATTTGAACTCCTTTTCACAATTTGAATAGCGCATTAGTTAGGTAAAGAAAGGGTTGGTCAACGGGGACGAACCAGGTGCTTCCCTTTCGTCGTCTAGTCGGTAGTACTTTACGAGTTTATTACTCATACATATGCAATTAAAGTCTTTACACCGAATTATATCGTCTTCACCGGGAAGTTGTTGGAAACACTCTGAAAAACAAAACAATTCGACCAACTCGCAAGTGAAAATTCGTTGCAATCGTCAATACGTAAATACACCAGAATTCAAATTTAAACAGAAAGTGGGTGTTGATGTGTGAACCGTCAGTTTTTAGTGTTTATACCGCGGTTGTCAAAAACTCGGGTAGAGTTTTTCGTGAAATAGTTTAACGACTCCATTACTATCTGTTTAACTGAGATATTCCTTTTGTCGTTCTGCAGCGGCATTCATATTTCGGGTACAAACAGTAATGATTATTCTTGTTTGCATTATTCATTCTCCTTACCAACCCAACTATTGATATTAGTATCATACAAAACGCTTGGTCAATTCACTTCAAATTTATCAACTTCGGTGGCAAAGGCGGGCATTAAAGAATTAGAATGCTGTTGTTACTTTTCTCTTCGTCCTGCCACCAAAACTTTCTATATTGACGACCAAGTATCATTCTACTCTCAGTCACTTTGATAGCACAGTTCAAAGTTCGCTATAAAGAGAGAAAAGTAGGCAATGGAGGAAAAGTTTCGCACTAAAGTCATCAGACATCGACATTTATACCGTTTAATTGTAAAATTCAAGCAGTGTCAGAAGAACCACCTCCACCTAAATCTCGTTGCGTACGTTACGTGAGACATGAATATGATTTTCACTATGGAACCGTGGGTGCTCTACACAAATTTATGAGGATAGGCAAATGTTTGCAACTCAGCCAAATCCCTGTCATTCACTGGTTTATTCAACTCAAGGATATAACTACATTATACTAAATTTTGAAGTTAACGTTAACTGTAACGCCAAAATATGAGTAGACACGTTAAAGAGTTTTCATCTCTGGTGGAGTTACACACTTGCAATTTGCAATACAACAATAAAAACACTTGAGTAAAGGAGAGTGTCCTGAATAATGACAAGAGACAAACATACTCTTACTTCAGAAAAGTAAAAAATAAAGATTTGCACTGCAGTCACACTTTTGACTTTATGTCAACATTGCCACCTCCATAAAAAAATAATTTAAAATTTTTCACATAAAGCGAAATACATTGTCACACGGTGTGATCTTTATGCGCAAATTTTTAGCTGAAATAATCTTACGAGGTTTTCTTTTGTTGGAAACGAAAACGTTCATTTAGCAACCACCCCAAGGAATATGAAAAATGTAGGACAACGTATGGTTCATTGCATTTTCTCAATGTTCGTTTACTAAAAATCAGAAGTTAACACTAACGCAGCTGACGAAAATTTCTTAATTATTCATTAGGTATTAAATATAAAGTGCAGATTTTATTTCTCAATCTTATCCCTACCAGAATAGGTATTTATTCTTCCGACAATAGAAGGCACCGGGACATTTACGAAGCTTCCCCATTATTTTCGTTTAATAGGTTTGCATTTCATTGCAAATTATGCGTTTCGTCGTGCGTGAAAAAAATAGTCGATAAATATATCATAATTACGTGGATTAAATGCAAGACAGACATTTATATGACAAGTTTGTTAGTCGATTGGAAAATTCAAAATTGCATGGTTACAAAACGAAATAAAAATTCTAATAGTCGTTTGTCTACCTTGTGACGAATTCTCTCTATTCCTCGGGATCATATTTCTGTATTGCACAAATCTAGCGTTCTGGACCTTAAAATATGTTTTTCTAATATAAGTGAATATTGATGCGTTACAGAGCTAAATATTAGTTTCTTAAGCTGACTTCATCTCTTCCTTATTTGTTTCGAGCACTACTAAAAACGATTTCTTTATGCAGTGTTTTATTGAGGTGTTTTATTACATTCCGACATGATCATAAGCCTTTTATAAACTTTCATAATATTGTACTATTGACAGCGGAATTTTAGTTTGCCACTTTCAATTTTTCTCTGCACAACTGTGACATCACTAAAATTTAATTACTTTTAAGCAATCAAGACAATCAGACTTTTAAGCAATGTTTGTGTTTTAGTGACATCACAGAATTAGGCATTTTACTACTACTCATTCCATGTGAATTCGCAGTCGTGTCAAAAGGTCGTCTAAACGTTTACTATTCATACGTGTTAAGATCCAGTATGTAACCATTTCACTTAGACATAAATTGTATATTTATTTTATTTCTTTTCAACACCATTTCACTTATATGTATATCCTTATGCATTTTTTATTTCAACCTCGCCCAAAAACCAGAGTGGTAATATTTTCTAGTATTGTTTATTTCGAATCAGAATGAGATACTTGCATATAATAACAAATGAATACCTGACCATAAAATTGTGATGATAAACGAGCTTCCTCCGAGCTGCTGGGCTGGGACAGAATGGAAGTTTTGATTTGTGACTCATAACTTATTTACCACACGTTAACTGGTTTTTTCTTCTTTAAACGCTCAGATCAAAAAGCCAACGAATGATCTGTCGATTCGACACTAATTCTTAACAGACAAACAAAACAATCTGAGTTAACCTGAACATTTCACTTTTATGTCTACGTTCATTTACTTTATACCATTAATATTTAAAATGGTTATAATCGCATCACAAAACGTCATTATGCATTTATATTAAAATTTCAGGAAAGTTTTAGGGTAAAATGAATGAAACGAAAAACAGTAGATAAACAGAATCGGGTTTCATGTCATATTTCGTTCACTAAATTGGTTGCTGGTTTTGCATGTTTCCCTAGCTGTTTAGCACTCATTATTCTTCTGATGGACGTGATGATGCAGTGATGTGTTCATAGGATACATTTTATTGATTTATTCGACAATAACGGTAAATATGATTATCGGTGGTTAGTGATTACCGTAGGGTGAAGTAATATCGGTACCTGATAGTTTTATGGTATCCTCACCCAGCCAACTTTGAAGGGTTGATATTTGATGTTGATGTCTGTTGAACAAACTTTGCAACTTACTGAAAGCTTGTATTTAACTAGTAGCACGCATTCTTACCACTTTTTCCCTCAATTTCCATCCATCTAACAGAAATTCTGACTATTGGAGATGGCTCCGAGTGGCGTTTTAATTTTTCTCCGGATTAGTTTAGACGTTGGCCAGACCAGAGACAATTGTAGCTGTCACGGAGAGTTTTGTAGGAGTAGAATGCGATGCGTGTTTTTGCGTGCTACCAATGACCGAATATTTGTCTTTATATAAATATAACGGAATCGTATAAGAATATTTGGGGAAAGTCCTCATAATATTCCTATGACCACTTGATCCCAGCCAATTCCCAGTGTTAATACAATCATTCACACAATTTGAAAGTTAAATAAGTGTAGCAGATATTTGCCCAGTAGATAGGATTAGTTTTACTTAAAATATCGACTAACTTTCGGAAGAAAGATATAACTTTTTAAGTAATTCTGGGTTGTTTTTAGTAACGGAAGAGAGAACCATTTCAGTTCTTTGTTACAGATTTAGGCAAGTGGATATGGGCCTTCCTTCAGCATGTGGTACTTCAATATATACACTATGTGTATATTCATGTAACATATTAATATCAGAATTCATCTTCGTAGTACGACTTCTGTAAGATGCACATTTTCTCATAGAATCATTTAAAAGAAAATACATAATGAAGATATAATAAACCAACTCGTTTTTTAGGAAAACGCATTTCCTCTTGGGCTTGGCAAAATTTTGTAAAGCTGTAACAATTGTATATCCGTGGCAATAAAAGTAAGGGAGGCCATCAATGATCGCTATTATGATGGCTTACGAATTCCATGTCCGTTACAGTCATTGTTATAGTTTTAAATAAAATGGAAGTAGGTTTGCCAAAAAATAGTTTTCTAAACACAACCTCAAATGCATTTCGTCCGAAAATGACAAACACGAGGATCGCAAAAAGCTCATGTAAGGTGAAGATAGACAAATAGGATAATAAAGAATAATAAAGATAGAAATAGACAATATCATGCAATGCATCACTGTTCAAAAGTATAGCGTAACATTCGTTATTTTCAAGTACACTCAAAATAGCTTGACATGGTACAAAGTACGAAGAAGATACTTGTACAGAGAGCACCTGCAGATGATGAAGATGAGACAAGAAAAATACTGTAATAATGAAGGACAAAAATACTTGAAGCATAATAATAGGAAATTTACAGTTGTTTTATTGTGGAAATGTTAATTCAAGGAAGAGGGAAACGAAAAAGTTTTCTTTCAATTATTGTTTACTTGAGCAGAAAGTCGTTCTACACCGCATAACAACAGCAGCAGCAGCAGGGCAGACGCACAGAACGAACCACCTTTTCCCTAACAAATAACTATTGTATTTGTGGACTCAGGTTGGGTTTCAAAAAGCACGATTCCCAATTCTCTCATTCTCATCATCTTCTAAATAGTATTTCGTTGATCGACGAAGGGTAGGTGAATAGCATTTGTATGCAAATTTTCTCTTGATGTTATCGTGAAATGACTTCAGTAAAAAATAAATGATACTTTCTGGATGTGCCATTTTCTTTGCTTCAGTTGCATTATTCTCTATCCTCCTAAATTTTTGTGTACCACTTTGCTTTGTAATACTTTGTCAGCTATTAAAAGTAGTCACTTAATCCAACCATGAATAGGTACATCAAAAACATATGCGCACATAGGAAGTGGATTGCGAAGAAGACTAAATACTCGTAAAGCAGGGCGTTAGTTCGACTCCACTGAACGGTGAATGAAACAATCGTGGTGAAGTAACTCAGAAAAGAGGACCCAGTAACGTTTATGACGGCGCCTTCAAAAACAAAAATGACGCATTTTACTTTACTGGTACCTTTTCTCAGCACTGCAGTGGTACAAAGGCAAGGGTAATAAATAGATGGTGAAACTTGAAAATACAAATTATGTCAGATCGCCGTGCATATTTTAGTCCCGCTCTGTTGAAGAGTCTTGATGATGTCTTGTCTAATAAACACAACTCATTAAAATTATTTACTGCTAAATATTTTACACATCGTTACTCTTCAAAAGTGGAGCTTCTTTCCACATTTTTGCGCCATTGTCAATTTTTACTTCCCGAAAGTTAATCGAAATGGATTCTTCACAAGATTTCCAAAGTTGTCAATAAATCTTTTGAGAACCGTCTATACATTTCCTGAAAAACTCTATTGCGTAGTTACTTACTTCTAAATCGGGATGCATTTTATCGTCATCTCTTAATATACGGTGGTAAATTTCAAATTATATGCAATTAAGCTGAATGGTTTAGTTTTACTGCAGATGGGCTTTCTATTTTAGGAATATTTAATTGTTTTTTTTTCTGTGTCAGTTCAGCTTGGAAGCTTCCATTTTATGATCTGGCTAGCTTTAAAATTCTAATGACGATAGTGTGCAAAATTGGTCTTCAAATTAGAACTTTTCAATGAACAAAAGCCAGACATATTTTAATAACCAAAAAATTGTTTTGTTTCGTTCCCTTATCGGGTAATTATTAGGTTTGGGTTTAGCAATACCGCCATGTACCATTTAGAAATATTAAATATTATATTGATTCCACGAGCGGCGAGTTGTTAAATAATTTCCATGAAACTAATAAAACCAAAGGGAGTGTGCACAGGAAAATCGTATGAAATAAGAATTATATAATTGTATTACCATAATGGAAAACACTGATTTTAATGTTTTTTAATAAACAGCTTGATGCATTAGTAGATGCGTATGAGATAATATTTGGGTTTATCATCGTGTACGTTTTTGCGCAATACACAAGGATTTAGTAAAAATGAGTGTTACTTTAGTTAAAGTGATAATAAAAACCAACTAATGGTAGTGTTGGCAGTAGACGAAGACATTCTTCGCTGCGTTTGAAAAGGGTCAAGTGACAAGGACATGGGAAAATGACAAAAAGTAACAGTTAAAATATACATATTCACTCAGCATATAAGTTTTGGTACTAAAGCAGGCTCAAGAATTTAGATAAAAATAGCAAATTTACCACAAACGATTTTGTTCATATTGTAATAAAGAACCCCCAATATCGTAAATTGGACTGTTGACTGCACATCTATGCATCCATAACGCGACCCTTGTTGCCAAAATAAGTCTCAGAGATTGCTCATTTTTAACACAAATATTCTTTGTAACAGAAAGTGAACTGAAAAATTACAAACACAAGATGTTTTTTTGCCAAAGTCTTACTACATGTTCAAGAAACTACTCTAATCCACATTCACGCCACACAATACCATCACATTATCCGGGCATGTAACGAAAACAACAATAAATGTGCTTGAATTACCGCACGTTTTTGTCAGAACGTTTTTTGTTGTTCGTAATAAATGACAATAGCTGCTTTGTAATAAATATATTCCTAATAACAATTTGTAAGCCCAAAGATGTCTTAAAGTAGAAACACGTTAGAGCTGCAACAATTGCATTGTGTGTAAGGAACTTGTATGAAAAGTTTCGGAATCGTTTGTATTTGCTAAGATAATTTAGGACCAGCCGGATAGATCAATCACAACGAAAACCATAACACGCTCCTGTGAATTTTATGAGCAAGTAACTTTCATTATTAGCGCATTTAACTACTCGTTTTTATCACTTTGCATTGTTTTCGAATCGATTTAATAACCGTTCAAGCGAGCCATTCATGAGAAAAACAAAAATATCGGCAACATTTTTCATTTTCCGTAGACAACTTCAGGTAACAGGTAACTTGAGCAGGTTGTTGGGAAAATCACAATGCAAGGTGTCCACATCGTAGTAAAAGTTGTTTACATGTCCATTATTCTCTTCAAAGGCGCTGCTTCCCGAGTAATTGCTAGGACCACCCTTTTGACAGAGTACAAGAGACAAAAAGTGACAAGTAGATTATCCCTTTTGTGACGGAGTCATACGTATGATTAGTCAAATCGTTTGGTGCTGGTGATGAACAAAGCGGATCGACTTGCCTACAATTAAAGTCATTCGCAAAAAATTCCTGCTAGCAAACACATTCACCCGTTCATAAACATGGCATCTTCAAGAAAAGAAGATAACCTTGACGGTTGAGTAACAGCACCAGCGAGAGTGCAAGAAGCATACAAATTAAAAAAATTGCAAATAGTTTTGTTACTTAAGGGGATAAGGTTATAGAAGCGTAGCCTTATTGTTAGTTTTGGAAATGTTTTGCTTTAATTGCTGCCAGATTTTCGTAGGCTCATTGTAAAATTTTATAATCTTATCCTCCACTCTTTCACTGCGAGACCTTTTCATGTGTGCAATCATAATAATAAGCTCATCGTCATCGTAAGACCAGCTCATGGTTCTGTACTGAATCAGTGCGCTTCAACAGTTTGTGTAAATTTGGCATTGTTACGCAGGAAGAAAAGCACTTTTGTCATCATCAGCATCAGCGTTCTTGTTGAATGATGTGCAATCTTCATTATCATAATCATCGTCAGTAGTTAGTTGCGTGAAGGTACTTTAGATTACGACGAAAAGGATAAAAAACGAAAAGCAGAATTTCAATCCAAACTCAGGATGATGTTGTCAACGATCATGCATTAGTACAGATTCACATTATGCCAGTAGAAAGACGCAGGCGAGAGAAAAGAGAGCAGGTGCCTTTCTATCTTAGATCTCATTGTGCATCAACATAATGTACCGCAATACATTTTTTTGGGTTGTAAAAACTACTTTTCTGTAAAATAAACTTTTTTTCCCTCGGTGCAATTGTAGTTAGTACACTTTAGCTTGTCAATTGTAAGTTTAATATATTTTTGTTCGGTTGTTAATAAATAAGAATATTGTAAGTTGGGAGTAAGTTTTAGCTATTCATGCATATTTGGACTGACTAGTGAATGGATATAGAAAACACTGTTTCAAATTTAGCTTATCAATTTTATGTTAGTTAAATGGATACATTTTACTGGCGTTGTCATTTGGTACACTGACTGACGGTTTTCAGCCATGACTGAGCCACATTTTTATCTCTTTAGCGTCTCTCTAAAGTAGTCGTCTCTTTACTGTTCATCATGCTTTTGGGAAGAAAATGGAGAATAACAACGAACAAATTGTGTCGGATTCATTTCATTTCAACGAAGAATAAAATTTTTCTGTGTCATGATGTCTTAAGTTTACCTTGAGCCTCGGAGCCGTGAGCTGATGCAAGTTTGTAACACTTCGTGGTATGAATATAGGATTTTAGCGGTAGTGCATTAACACGCAGTCGAAGAATCCGCAAAATACTTCACACTTAAATAACAATTGATATCTTTGCTTGCCGTGGCTACCAAATGGCTATCAAGCCATGGCCCTTCTCAAAGCGTATTTCGTTGCCTTTAAAATGGCAACAAGTGAACAATTAAGAAAACTTAAAATTTCAGGTGAACTTTAAACGAATCGGTTGTTTCTTCTTTCTTTCGGTGTTTCGGCTTAGCTTCCATGAAGGCAGTGTTAAAAATTATTCTATGTATACATTCAGGAGATGACGTCTGCACAAAGGAAATCTTCTCACAGTTTAGTATACCGCACATCAAAGAATTGAAAAGATAAATATTTTTACAGTGTAAAATGATTAATTATCAATATATAATTCTAGAGGCTGAAAGAAAAGCCTATATGAAAAAACAAACATCTTTAGTACAATTCTTGTATCCTCTAAAGCGACTGGGGAAAATGAGACAAGGAGAACACAGTTTCTGACAATGAGTTCATCAAGTAATTATGAATTGCCCTTAGTGTTCAGGCCTGTCGAATGTTGATAATTGCTTATGATTAAAAGTAATTTTGTTATAAAATTAAATATGAAAAAAGGTAGTTTTTGTTGAAGACGTAATAATTTATCCCGTTGTGGAGTAATGACGAGATAATCCATTGAAGGTCTTGTACACCATACGAGTATAATTTGATCATAGTTATCTTAGTTAGAACATGCGCCTTGGTGAACATTAAGAATCGCGTGCATTCATGTTTGTGTCTCGAAGCACTTAAAATGCTACAATAATCACTGAATGCTTCACTTTATTGAAACGTACAACTTCTGTAGTCTAGGCATTTTGTTAAAAAAATTTAACTGATGATGATAATAATGAAGCAGAGCAGTCCAAGTTGAAGTAATACGATCATCTCTTAACAGAAGCAGAGTGTCGATCATGTGGAGTGGAAACTTTCAGAGAAACAAATGTCTGCATGAAAGAAAGGTGCTCCATTCCATTCAGTATTAGTCTTTGTCAAGTTTTCAGAAGCAAAGTAACGTAACGCCACTAAGGTTTGTACACAACAGTCGACTGCACTTCATTTATAACCGATATTCTCTCTACTTTTGTTAAAATTCTTCTTCTAATTTCCCACTGATTCTTTGCACATTCTCTCACTCAAATCTTCTTTCCTACAAATTTTTTGGTTCCGGAAATAGCAATGTTATGTCGTATGGCGACATAACATTGCTAAAATACGTTGTTCTCAGTAAAAAAGTTAGCTGTTTATTAAAAGTCTGATACTTTGTTTGTATCTAGGTTTGACAAGCAGGTTATGTCTGCTGCCAATACCGGGCGTGACATTCATGCATTAAAGTGAAGTTCATCAGCTTATAGCCATCATATGATAAACAATCTTGAGTTTCTGGTGGTAAACCCCTCTCGAATTATATTTTCAGTAAAAATGGGAGAAAATCATGAAGCTGTGATCTTTGTTTCACGTTCCACCATTCACGTATGTAAACAGGAATGGTTTGACGAGTAAAGTGAAATTTTGACTTTGACGTAGGCCGTATGTTGTCGTCTTTTGCTTGCACTGCTGGCGCATAATAATGTAGAATGCAGAAACGAAAGTGTTGCCCGTTCCCACAGCCTAGGCAAGATTCATTATTATTGTGTGTGGGCACAACTTTTCTCCATTGAAAGATCCACCTCGTTCTACACTCCACTAAAAGTCGCCGAACGTTGCCACTCTCGCCGCATTACCTTCCAGTCACTCATCGAATGAAGATCACAGAAGCTGATCCACTCATTCAGCTCAGGCGTTTTCAATTGAATCTCTCCTTTCGCTTTCGCCTTTCTTTGTTAGACTAGGCTGTGGCTCGCAGTAAGCTACAACATTTTAGTCAACAAATCATCTTCCATAATTAACATTATTTACTTCACCTCAGTAGGACGTGTAACGTAGTTTTTTTGTGCAGGGACCTAAAAACTGCACCAATGTTTTGGTCTGAGTAGTAACTATCTGTTTTAAATAGTGCCGTGGACTAAGCGCTGTTATTTCCGTCCCATTGTTATCTAACAATTGTTTTGCACTGGTTCATCGCAGTTTAGTGACGACGTCAAAGAGTTGCCTACCGCTGTTTTCTTAAGTAAGTGGTCATTAACAACTCTTAAATATGCACATGCAAACTAAATTTGCGGTACTGCATAATTGTTATTAGTTACCACTAGACAAATTTTATGTCAGTAGGCAGAACACACAAAGGTGGTCCCAGTTCGAGCAGTCAATTAAAATTGGTAGCAATTTAGGTTTCTATTATTTTTAACAGTACCAATTAAAAATTGTAATTCTAAGTTTCTAAAGTATGTCAAATCTCAGAAACGCCCGAAGGCAAAAAAAGAGGAGTCGCTAATTGTGTCACAAGACGGATTGTGTGTTACGTTGTCAAAAGTCGATAATCAGCAGTATTAGTTTATGGATAACTAGGGTAGTGTGTTGTTACAACACTGTTGTAGTTCTTACATCATGGCTACACATACCACCGGGAAATAGGCAAGAATTGTATAATAGATTTTGATGGTGTAATGCGACAAGTGCAACAGCTTCCAACAAGTGTCATATGGCTCGAATGGAAGAGTGTCTTGAAATAATTTAGACCTTAAACGTGTGAAGTTATTATTTCAATTTCACTAGCAGCAGTTTTTGTATTAATACTGATTATCAAGTATTATACCATTCCTAATAATATTTTTCATTCATTTCCAGGAAATTTTCCTTTATTGTTTCCACGCGCCAGTAAATACAAATTGTCAAGATGATTATTGTAGACGAAACGGATCCGCCGCTCGAAGGTAAGTCTAAAATTATAATATTTTGTAACACTATATACTTCTACTTATAAGCGCAGTGTTGGTTTAATTGTACTGAGTGAGTTAGCAGAGCTCCTTAATACCTGCAGCATGTGACAGAACAGAAAAAACAGTCATGTGCGATAAAATTAAAAAGTAGCTGCAGCAGAATAACAATAAAATTAAAAGTGAAATCTTAATTTTAGTTTGGCAGTTACGGCCCAGGTTCAGGTTTGCAGTAAAGGAAATCTCAGAGAAAATACCTAAAGTCAAATTTAATATTAAATGAAAGTGTCTTGTTTACTGCATCATGATGAGATGGGCAGGCATCGCATAAAAGTTCACAACTGTCACTGCTAAAGATTACCGCTGAATAAGAATATGCGAAACTTTTACAGCTTTAATGAGACGCAGTAAAACGCCAGAGCGTCATGCCATGATCAGTAGTTGTGTGAAATGGGCTTTCTTTCACAGTTCACGTGATATCATCTCCTTTGTCTTTCTGTTCAAAGAAAAAGCCATGAACTTTTTGACATTTATTCCTATGTCTCTGTTTGCATTTAATGGTTTGCAGATTTGCAGACCACAGCCATGCACCACTTGTCATCAAATACCGATTGGAAGATTCTCGATTTTTAGACTTCATTTAAGGTCCCTTTTCATTTTGATTTAATCGCCATGAGTGATGTAATCATACCTTTGTTTATCACGAATCAGTTTGAGAATAAAAAAGAACTAATTAGCAATAGATTCAACTATAGGTATGTTTATATTTGATACTGTATTTGTCTAGTCGGCAAAGTCATGGATGTTCCAGGCTGGAACTTCCAGCTGCATATTATAAACACATCTTTAATTATAATTATGAAATGGATTAGTGCTGTGAACTATTGGCGAATTATCGACGTTTGCACAACTGACCACACTTCATAAAACAAGATTAGTTAAACCGTCTCTCATGATGCCTCATCGTGCAACCATATTTGTTGTTGTTATCAACTCTAGAATTGAACAGTTTTATCTTTTTGTTTAATCTTTGCATCCTGATATCCAACCTTATGCTTACTCAAACTAATCAGCGCGTTATTTTTTTCTAATTATTGTTATTACAACTGCTGTCACCACAAAACATTACATCGTTCTTTGTTATATGTAGATAACTTGGCAAATACAAACCATCTACATATATCCAAACTTTCCTTTAGCCTTTGCAATTGTATTGGACATTATAAATAGAAACTCATCTCAATGTCAGCCACGCATTATCTACCAAAGTTTATCAATTACAGTCGCAAAGTCTCAAATATTGTTAATCTTTTCTGATGACAACGATAATCGATCGCTTTTGTTTTTTGTATCTTTGCTCAAAATTGTAAAACACTGCAAACTGCAAGGTCTGTTGTAATTCACGATTGTTCTTTACAACCAGAGCATTTATTTGATTTACATACGTGCTTCTGAAAAGGTACTATCGACAATTGTCACAAAACACAAATAGGTGCAGTATAAATAGTAAAATCTTAGCAGATTTTGTTTGCATTTGCCCACCCTTTCGCTCCTGAACTCAGTTCTGAAGTTTTACAACCATTACTGACCTTGTGATGGGTCAAGCAGACTACGAGCAGTGAAGAAATACATAAAAATAAATCAATTAGATTTGACTGCGTGTGGACATTTACAGGTTACATAATGTCTGCGCGTCATGTGGGTAAGTTTCCTTAATCTAAACTACAAACATCACATCATCGATATCTTTTGTTATGAGTGTAGTGCGCAGGGCAATAAAATGAAATTATACAAACTTTCTTGTCCGCCAGTAGCTAGTTTTAACCAGTGCGATAAAGAGTGACTAGTGACACGTTCAGTTTCACAGTACAAGGAATTCATCTCAAGAATTAATTTTTACAACTAAGGCGTAATATTATTACTCATGCCTATCTCCGCCAAACTGACCCATCATATACTATGCCGCTACCACCAATGAATTTTGGAACAATATCACAATTATGCGTGGAAACGTTCATGTATCATAAAAGATGTATTTTCATGCACAAGACTAGGGTGTGTAAACGAACTGTAACAGAATAATAGGCTCCAATTTTGTTCCAGAAAGATGGCGATTTGTTTCATTTTGATTTTGAGTGTAATAAATAGTACACTTTTATTATTTTGCAGTGTTTAGAAAATAAAATAATAATTACTTGTCAAATGACAAGGGACATTATTTGTTTCCTTACTATTTACTACTAATTTAAGCTGACTTTTAGATTTGAGAGAAGGAAGTAAAAAGTAAATTGAGGCTCATTTTATAGCCCGCAGTTTGTATTACTACGCTACAATGAAAATTATTAGTTTTAAATTCCCATCATATCATAAAACTCCATAAAACTGCTTGTGTATGAAGTGGTCTCAGAAGAACGTGGCAAAATGATAGGTGTATTAAAGCTTTTGTTAGTTGTCCTATCCATTCAGCAAATCACTTGTACTTAATGAGAGCAAAAGTGATAGTATCACTGTGATACGTAAACATTTATAGTTAGAGAATTACACGTATTATTGGGTAGAGATCCAGTCGTTTTGATTTAAATCCACTATTTTACGTGTCACAGTGTAATACTCAACTAAATGTTTAAAAACGAAATTGCTCATTGTCATGCAGTAAACAATTGAAATTTTAGAGACTTGTTAACTTACTTTTTGTCACTAGTTCAATTTTAAAACAAGTTGCACATTGTCTGAATGCCAGTAATGTAGAAATCGTTGGATTTGTATGCGATAATTTTTATTAGCTGGACGTAGACTTCCCTAACGGTTTCTTTCTTTGATTGCGCAACAACAGTAGCAATGAAATGCGTGTTTTTACACAAAACTGTTACACGTTGGGAGTAAAAGCCAACAAGTTTTTAAAATGGTTAAAAATCGCAAATTTTACTTTCATTTTCAAACAAAGAAATTGCAGTAAACTTTTAATGTGCACAATCAAAAATTTGTTTAATTCTCGGACAAAACAAAGGCTTAGGCACATGGCGAGCGTGCAGAGAACAGCATAATAAGCTAAATCAACGAAATGAAAGCAAAAGTTAATGTATTTATGCGACAATGTTATACACTAATTAACCGTAAACGTTTTAATATTTCAGTAGCATGTATTTCAACCTCCTTTTTGTCTTTCTTCGTCTCCGAAACAAATGAATGAAAATTAAAAATTTCATTTCGATGTGCTTTTGTAAAATGAGACCCTCCTCCGCTCACTTTAGTGTGGCTTTATTGGCAGTGTTTCTTAATGATGCGTTTTTGGCAAGTCACGAGTGGCAACTACTATTGCATTGTAGTAGGTACCTTAAACCAAATCAAGAAACGAAAGTAGATTTTAACTGACGGAAGTCATAAAAACACCGAATCCGAATGGGAATGAGATTTCGTAAACTGCAAGTTTTGCATTGTCTTTCGAAAGTCTTTGATTGTTTTGCACTCAACAATTAAATATACGTATTTGCTGCGTAGGTACCTGAATGTATACGAATTATTGAAATTCTTTTTGCCGACTTATCTGCTTGACTATTAATCCAAATCTGTTAAAAGTTTCAATTTCTGCACATTTTATCTGCGCTGTGAATATGTTAGTGGCTCCGAAAAGCGGAGTTTCTACATTAAATAACCTTGGTACGTGTTGTTGTCTTCTATGTAAGACATTCGTAACGTAATCATCAAGCGTAACCAAAAGGAAAAAGTTACTGGCTCCATCGTAGATTAGCGAAGTAGATTATCAGAAACGGAAGGTTTAATCCTGAATTTTTGTTTGACTTTCATCGAAGGTCACACTGATGTAAGGTAGTCTCCACGTATTGATCAATTTATTTTTAAAAAGTCCTTGCATACCGCTACACCAATTTTCGACCATCAGTCAAGTGTTAAGTAAACTCAAGTTGTAAAGGATCATCGCTGTTTCTCCTTGCTCTTCACACTATGAACATGAAAATGTGTGAAAGTCACAAAATTTTGATTGGCAATTTGTTATTTATGGCACAGAGGTAATATCAGATTTCATTATAGAAAATGTTGCCACCTAAGTCAACTTCTTTTCAGCAAAACGCAGTTAGTGCAGGGTGCAGATGAGGTGAACTGAAATGCCTGCCTTTCTCAATCTTGAGTAGATGAACTAACACCTTTCTCACATTTGCGCATAGAGTTTTAAAAAGTTTACGTGGTTTTAATGTCACTGCCAAAATCAAAATGCTAAGTGGGAAAGGAAAATTATTTTTTTTATTTTTCTTGTATTTTAGAATGTCAACCACCGTTTCCTTATCGAGATGTCTCAATCAGAATGGATACTTTCCGAACATCGTATGACATTTTACATGAAATTGGTCGGTAAGTTTGGCACAAGATTTTTTACCACCTAATGTCGCCTCCTTTAGCCTAATAGTCATTTATATATTGCAACTTTATTTATAGTAAATATTCACTTTGTGCAATTCCCTTCGGCAAACCAGAAACCCTTTGTGAATTTACATGTGACTGCTCGCATGTCCCCATTATAACCTTAAGGTTGTGCTATGAGCGGTGCCACAAAGCCATTTTCATGTAGATATATTTTTAAAATACTCAGTCAAATTGAAGGATTTTTGATGACAGTAACAGGCAATTTGAACTACATTGTCTTCACCATCGTAAATTTTTGGTACGAAAACTGCGACACCATGACAAGTTGTGAACCACATGGTTCTGCCCTTGATCCGTTTACTTGCGCTCTTCTAAAACTTTAATCATGATAGCAATAGCAATACATAATCCCATAAATGCAAAAGCATCATAACTTTTGTGTCGCGTTACTTTTATTTTGTTTGTTTATTAGATATGTGTATATGTTTATTGAATGCTCTTTTTACATTTCTAAAATCATAATTCAAATAGATGCATTACTTTTGATATGCTTCCTAATCTGACGTATGTAGCGCATAAGTTTGCTTTTAAAAACCTCACACTTCTCACTCCCATTTTTATTAATTCAGAAATTTGATATGTGTGTTTTGCAACGTCCTTGTAATTCATTTTCACATTTGCGCAAAAAAAAAACAATTCTAATGTAACTATAATTTTTCTCACTTGTTATTGATCTGGAACAGGGGCAAATTCGGCCTTGTCTACAGTTGCAAAGACCGCAAAACTGGGTTGATGCTAGCAGCAAAAGTGGTTACAGTGAGAAAGAAGGATGAGAAACGCGATGTCCGTCGTGAAGTGGATATCATGCGTCAACTTCAACATCCTCGGATTATTCAGCTCTACGATTGCATCGATGACTTGGTTCATTCGGAAATGTGCTTAATACTTGAAATGTAAGTTCACTTTCATCTTTGAAATTTGTTCTTTGTGTTATTCATGTCAGGGAGTCAATACAAGATTTATATAGTAGCACAATACCGTAATATTTTGTGTGTGGAAGCATTCTACACGATTAAAAAAGTTCTCTTTCAGTTCACAAAAAGTGAATTTTTGCTGAATTCCTTGTGCTCATACATAACTTGATGTTTGCGCGGTTGGACAAGATTAGTCGCGGTTCCGTTCTTTTAAAGTCAGACGATTTTCATCCAACACAAGTACAAGAACATCTCGTATAAATATAAGAATTCATTGCTATTATTATAATGGAAACACAAGAAAAAGCAACTAAATTGAACCAGTTGCTTGATTTTTTAGACTAGAATGATAAAACGCAATGCAAAGTTCTGTTACCGTAGTAGCATTGAACACTTGCGCACTGAAATTCTGCTCAGTGCTCATTTCATGTTTTCACTTTATAACACTGGTGTTTTTGTTGGGGCACATTGCCAGGAGACAGGCTGGCGACAAATATTTGTGCTTGACTTATGCATTCCTCGTGGTAAGCTTTACAACTGAAAAAATTCCTTCCTCTCGACTCCATCTTTACGATCTGCGATCTGTGTACTACTAAATATTTCTGCGTGAATCACAATGCTTTTACGATTTTTATACGATGCATATAATCTCAACTTCATCAATTTTTTCCATTGAAAATGGGTATGATCATCAATTTGCATAAAAAGTTTGCTTTAAATGAATTCAAGAAAACATTTGTCGTCGCAGTCACTTGAATGAGTGCGTGTAATATGGATAATAATTCCAATATATTTGGCGATTTAATTTTGAGATCACGCAAAGAGTTTAAAATTTAAAAGATAGGTACGACGTTTATCAATTTTTTTGTAGGGGTTTTGCTAGAAAGCTGGCACGTTGTTGTTAGCCAACTTTTTTTAAAATTTTAATACACATCCAAGCGTCAGATAAAGACTCAGTGTAAATTAATTACAATGAAGCGTATATTTCCAATTCTTTCAATTTACTTCTACATTTTAAACGTTCAGTTCGGTTCTGACGACTTGGAATTTATTGTAGCCAGATTCCGAAGGAAAAGTTTAGTAAATATTGAACTGCTCTTGTGAATGAATAAAAGAATGATTTTAACACTAAGCACGTATTTTTATGAATGACTATGACCTGCAAAATATTTCGCTTGTAGGTTCCGACTATAGTAAATTGATAAAACTCCAACGAGTCGTCTCGGAGTCTCGTAGTAGAAATATGCATAAGCAGGTGTGGTGTAGAAATTGGGGTAACAAGAGTGTCATGTATCATTCACAGCCAGCTTCTAAAGAGCAAACTCTTCGAAATGCAAAATTCATAGTGAGTGAGCTGTTTCTGCCAGATAACAGATTTCTTTCGTTTCGTATGCGGAACTTGGAGCATTAGTTCACAACAGGATCTTTAAATAAATAAATATTGCTAGAAAAATGATTCGTGGAATGGTATGTGGGCTGAGGGAGAAAGAATTTGCTGCTCAAGCTTTGACGATAAAAAAAACTACCAGGCGTGCGAATTCGTTTTATTGTAGATTACAAATCTCCAAAGTAAAGCTTCCCAGGCAACTATTCAATATAAAAACCATAGCGAATTGTTTCACTTTCGGGAAGATAGACGGAATGATAGAAATAGATAGAGGAAATGACCAGCCGAGCTAAGGAGAAAATCATGTGCCATTACTTCTTATGGTTAATATTATGTAATTGGATTGAGTATTAGTCGAAGCAATGTTATACATAGAGTGAGAGCCTGATTAAATCTTTTTAACCTAAGATACTCTGCTCAAATCCTTTGAATGCATGAATTGGTAAAGCTTCAATTACTGAACTGAAATGATGATTTGCTGTGCCTTACAGGGTAAACGGTGGAGAACTGTTTGATCGGGTCATTGAGGATGAGTTCGTTCTGACGGAGAAGGCGTGTGGTGTTTTCGTCCGACAAATCTGCGAGGGAATTCAGTATATACATTCCAAGAATATACTTCATTTGGATATGAAACCGGAAAATGTCATGTGCACATCGAGGACGGGCAATCGCATCAAAATTATTGATTTTGGGCTTGCTCGATTTTATGATCCAACTAAGAAACTGCAGGTGGGTATCCAAATATGTTGAAGTTTAAACGCATAAACACACTATAAAAAGGGATAGCAATAGCTTCTTCAAAACCGCCTGCCCCTGATTCATGATTCTGAGCGAACTGGGAGCATAAATCATTTGTGCTACTGCCGTTGTTTCGTTTCGCACTACACTTTTGACATTCCAAAATGAGCAAGGCTGGCGATGGATGATTGAGAATTTCTTTCTAAAAATAGCTGCCTCGTTATTTTGTGAATCAGTTGAGTTACGTAAATTGAATTTCTCCTATCAGGAGGAGTTGCTTCAAATACGAAACATGTACCACCCTGAAGCTGTAGCGATGATGATGACTGACCATGATGTCGATTTTTTACTTGACACTCAATGATTTATGATAATGACTGTTACAGGTCTTGTTTGGAACTCCAGAGTTTGTTGCTCCTGAAGTGGTCAATTTTGAAGACATTAACTATTCAACTGACATGTGGTGAGTAGCAAGAATAAAATAAGGGAGATAAAAACGTAACTACCATATTTTTCACAACATTTCTCTGTTTGCACTTTGCTCCCAACTGCACAATTCCGAGTGTTGGACAATTTTCTCACTTTTTGCCATAAATCTTCTTTCTAGGTCAATTGGAGTTATTACGTATGTTTTGCTATCAGGATTATCTCCATTCATGGGAGACAGCGATGTTGAAACTATGGCAAACGTAACTATCGCCAAGTACGACTTTGACGATGACAGCTTTGATGAAATTTCAACTGATGCTAAAGATTTCATTGCAAAACTCCTGATAAAAGACAAAAGGTGAGAATCATGGATATTTATGATTATTATTAATGTATATTGTGACATTAAAGAACGCGCACGTCATTGCCACCTTTTGATCCCGAACGCACTGTTTTCCAAATAGTTTACACACCTAAGTAAGTGCAGTAGGTCTCACGGCGAAAATCTTTTTGAGTCTTTTTGAGTAGCCAATTCCTCGGACTGTTTGCTGGTGCCCATTTAGCCGTGTTTCTTCAGTGTGAATGCTTCAGAAGCAGCCTCTTAAATTATTTACACGACAGACCGTGTGCAAACATTTTTTATTAAGATTTCGCATGAAACAACATTTGGTTGGACGTTTAGTTTAACAATTTTTACTTTTGTCTGCTTTCAAATTTCTCTGCTATTTCAAATAGCCATTACCTCTTTTATCAGTACAATATTCGTGTGTAGTATTCGTAGAGTTTGGCTACTCGATATGACACATCGCCGTGAGACCTTCGAACGTTAGTTTGAAGGCTTTCTCAAATTAAACCCTACTCCAAACAAATTTTTCCCTTGTTTGAGTCTAATTTAACCATTTATTTCTGTCGATGATTTTTGAGTTAGACATTCACAGCTTAAAATGTCGTAGAAGGGGGCAAATGAGAACGGTTTATTAGGGACGAATCTTGCGCTAGCATGCTTTATTTTTCGCTTCAATTGCTTGTTAAAATATAATTCCAACTATTCCAAGATAGTGCTAATTTCGTACAAGAGTGATGTACAGGACTAAATAATAACAAGGCATGAGTTCACGAATTTTTGTTTTTTATTGTTTTGGTTTGTGTTTGTCTATTTTTTATTTATTTAGGCAACGAATGTCAGCGAGCGAGTGCTTAAAGCATCCATGGCTTGCATCCAGGTCGCATACTAAATCCGAAGAAGCGGTTGACAATGTAGATCACGGGATTGAATGTGAGTTAGAGTTCACAGACAACGACTCTGGGGACGGAAAGCCGGATGAAAATGACATGGAAAAAGACATCGATGGCTGTCGCTGTGGAAGTTCTCCAGAGGAGCGGTCTTCCTCTGTGTACTCATCACCTTCAGATATTTCCACGACACCCCCACCACCTCCACCCTCAGGTCTCGCACATCTGCAGGCGGATCTGACTGAGAAGCGACCCAGTCTTGACTTGTCTAAGGAGCATCTCAAAGAATTTGTGTCACGGTGGACTGATAATCCTTACATGTTTGACAGCCCACGTGGCGTCATTTCTCACATTAATTGTACCTCAGAATTCGGTGATAGTAGTATTAGTAATGCTCCAGACGGTAGCGGCAGTGCCTGTGTCATTCACAATCATAGCTGCCATTCGGTCAAGAATGACACTAATAATAATAGCAGTAAGAGCACTCTCACTGAGATTTCAACTTCATCACAAAGCTTTAAATACACCTCCTCCAGCACAAGAATGGAGGTTGCTGATATTAAAAGAGTCAAAGACAAACCAAACTCAGAAGGTGCTCAAACTTGTGATGGTGCTGGAGGTGAAAGTTCTACTGCTGAAATTGACACTCCCTGCAGTAGCCAGCACCAAGAATTGAAGAGTAAAATTGAGTGCGGTATGAATATCGTCAGTCAGATTCGTAGATTCTCACAACAGCTACACGAGGAGCTAGAACTGATGAAAAAGCAGTGCGGAAGTTGCAATGCAATTAGAAAATACTCCATTAGTAATGATGTCTCCGTCAATGCACAATGATGATTTAGCAACGTCGCAAACTACTCTTTCCTATAAGTAGCATTACTCCTTAAATATGATTTTAAAATCTCGAGGAATGATACAATTATTACAATTGTAATTATACGATTTACAATTAGTTAATTTTATTCCCGTCTCGAATTCTACTGGCTGCAGGAAAGCAAAAAACATACAATACCCGACTTTGATTTCAAAGTAATATATTTTGGGGACCTGTTTAAGAAACATGCGGTAGAGTATAATAAATCGCTTTTTTTAGATGGAAGCATTTACAATACGCTCTCTTATGTCCGTTAATCCTTTACATTTCCAGATGTGTAATAAAATGTGCATTTGTAGAAAACAATATAATTTGTTGATCAGCTTTCTAATTATTACATTTATTGGAAACTAATACAACACCAGAGATATGAAAATAATTCAATTTTAAAAGCTTTGAAGTGAAAACAACGGTTTTTGTTATGTCAATTCTCCCATGTACATACATTGTAATAAAGAAATACTTCAACAACGATCACAGTGTTTCTTGTGAATGCCGAGTTTGATAGGTATTTAGTTATATATCATATAATAAATTTCATTTATTTTCATTTCTTTGGTGAAATCTAACCTCAGAAAATTCCCGTCGAATAAGTAGGACGTTATGAAATGTTTTTGAAGGTTTGCTTGTGATGCTAACTTGATAAGTGGCAGTTATTGTTAATGTACTCTTTTAGTTCGGCGTTTATAAAATGTTTGCAAGTTTGAATTGTGACTCCTTTGTACTTTATATGCATATATTATTAATGTTATGTATGTATACTATTATAATGATCGTTCGTTTATTTTAATCGTTTCAATAAATAAATATGTTAAGTTCTTCTATTAAACCTAGACATTTCAGAAAACTTTGAGACTTATAACTATTACCATTTACAGTAAGTAGTATTCTCATTTTCCCGCACCTACATCCTGATGACAAGTTATGTAATTTCTTTTTAAAACCAAATACAAATTATTCAAATATTTTTTATTAAGGTTTAGTTACTATTAGTGTAATAATGTCGATCTGTAAATGTTGTAATCTCGATAAGCGTTGTGAATGTAAGCAAACATTTGTACAATTCCCGGTTAAGTGTTTAAAGTTAAAAAAGTGTAAGGAATGTCGCATCAAACATAAAATAAATTTATTTCGTTTTATATCTTAAAAAGTGTTAGAATTAAATAGATAATTAACGACAATATTTTAGATGAATGAATCAACTTTAACGGAATTTGGAAGGATATGTGTATGTAGTGAAGATGAAAAGATGAAGGTTGTTAAATGTGTATCTGTATTGATGTGTAAATTTGGAACTTTAGAAAAGCAGTTTATTATGGAAACTCGCTTCGAAAGTATGTTGCGTAGAAATCTAAAAATAAATTTACAAAACGCGCATAGATTACCATTACTATTACTAGTACTATTATATAAAGTTTTTAGTTTTTTAGAGTCGTTCAGAAATTTATTACACAGTACATGTTTTGTCGCACTGCTCTAAATCTTTACTTTATAATAAATATGCTTACTAACACAGTGTATTTTCCATAATTATAAACATCATGTATTTGTTTTACTATAAAAAATCTACTAATTTTATTATTGGCGTTTGTAGTCGCAAGAAACAACAGAACAAACCAGATTAATTTAGAATTTACTGTGTGTAGTTACCAGTTGTAACAACAGCTCGAAATAAATATCATTTTAGGTGTTGCGCATTTCGTTTTGTAATTTATTTAAAGCTATGTATTTTTATTGACAGTGCATCAGTCGCCACGCCATACAAATAAACCATTATTTTACACTTTACAATCCAACATTAAGCTTTCTAGTGAAACCGTAATTTGACATTCATTCATTCATTAAGGTTAAACGCAGGTCTTTAAAAGGAAGTGTTAAAATTGTCATAAACTAGCATTTTACTAACCACCGTGTAGGAGTAACCATTCCCAAAGAGGGAATTTTGCACTTGTGTTTTCTTTTTTATTATTCCACATTATCTTGCTAGGACTTGGTTTTACTATAACTGATGGAATTTTTTCTAGTGGGCATGCGGATGTTGTTTGTTTTGTTTGGCCGTTTCAAGTCATCTCACAGCGGTTCCAAAAATACTTTTTTGTGTAACAAAAAGGATGAGTCATTACGAACACCATAAACCAACAGAATTCTCCATTGCGTTTGAGCATGATCGTCTAATAAAAGACGTTTATTATCCTATTCAAAAACGTCTATGCTTTAAACATAGCTTTCGATTTCAAAGGTGCCCAAAGTTCAATGTCGGGTATTATTGAGAGGTGCTGATTAATGGTTGTTGTGTTTGAATTGATTGTGACCATTGTTTGACTAACAAATTCTGAAGTGTTCCAAACCCGACAAAAGATCACTCCAACTTCTCTCATCGATGCATGTAAATGTTTTACACTTACAACCATTGTAAGTTAAGTCAATGGTGTTCGAAATTAAGAGAAACGAGATCGATCATTTTTCCCTGGCGTGGCATTTCCTTTACAATGATAGCATCGTTCATTATTTATTACTAGCAAATTGTAAGAGTTAACTATCTCAAGAAGGAGTGGCATTCTTCTTTCAGGACAGAATAAAAAAAGACAAGATGTACCAGACAAAATTTACATGGGAGTAAAACAATGGCTGAAATGTTCCAATCCAGAAGGATTCAACAAATAATGACGAACACATGTCAGTGTACGTGAACTGAATGCAATTAGATAATCTTGTTAAACTTAACTGGCTATACCCTCCAATGGTAACTTTTGGCCTCCACTCAACTCATTGCTTGATTTTTTTTTGCCGTTGGCATTAAGCGTTGTGTTTGTACCCATTTTGCCTTCTTTAGGGAAACACCTTATTGACTAGAGAGGTAATTTGTTGAAATTGATATTTTGCTGTTAAAGTATACCCTGAATTTATGCACATTCCTTCAAATGAGTGGTGATTAATACACTTAACCAATGCATTAAAGCTTACCTTTGATTAAACTTTTTAGACTCATTCATAAACATGACTTAATACAGTCCCTAAACCAACCAAAGCGAAAAGAATTCTATAGCTTCTGTCTAAGCCGTCATTTTATTGCCTTACAGGAAGCTACGAGAATAAACTTTTTTCAAGGGCTCAAGTTCATGACCGCTGATAAAGTAATTTTAATTTGTATCAGTACATGTACAATCAAATAGTAACAAGGAAAGGAAGCTAAAAATTATTTGGCTGGTTGGCGGATATTCGCTTGACGACTTCAGGAAACGTCTGTTCGATTGTTGCATCTTTTATTTAGGCTGACTGCTGCAGAGCTCGGAATCATTTAACACTTATGGTACACTCCTACTCTTAATAACTGACTCAAAATTGATCCTCAGATGACTCACACTAGATTTGATTAGCCAAAAATTACGATGACTCATTCCTTCGTTTAACTCCCTGTTTGCTGTGTTATGGACAGAAAACGTTGATTGACCATTAACAAACATAATATAGATGCGTTCAATGCTGGGTGGCAGAAAATGGTACGTGTGCTTTTAAATTCAATATTTATCAATCTTCCCCAAAAGGTTCTTTAGTATGGAGGAATAAAGAAATACTTTCATATCTCATATGTAACTATTGTAACTCCAAAATTCGTTTGCTTTATTTGTGCATTTAGAAATGAAAAATGATAATGTATGAGAAAATATAATCTCCTATTATATAATTTATATGATTATTGTTTATTGAATTATTCTTAGTTCAAGAATGTCAAGTTCCACGGTTTTACAACATGAGTGGTTGAAAACGGCACGTGAGTCTCGGATTGACACGCGGACTTTGAAAGGCTACGTAGCCAGGAAAAGATGGCACAAAGCAACAAATGCAATTGTAGCCCTGCGACGAATGCACAGAGGTGCACCCTTTTTAACTTAATGATAGCTGGAGTTTCAATCCAACTTCAAATGACATGAGAACTTTTGCCCTTTTAAATGCTCAAAAATACAAAATTATGGAAAATATGATTGTGTAGTGTACAAGATTAGTTCTTCCTCTGGTGTCGAAATCAGATCGTACAAATTAATGACTCATATTAAAATCAGTTTGAAATTGGTATTTTAAGACTTGTTATAATTTCAACGAAAAGGCTCACGATTTTTGTTGGCATAGAGTTGTAAGTAAATGATCGTTAAGTTACAGGTCCTTAGTAAATTGCGTTGTGGCCATTTTGCCTGATCATGATCAAGTAACCAACCTACCAAGTATTTGCTAATAGCAATTCATTGCTAATTGCTCTACGTTTTGATATAAATAGAAAGACAAGAAACAAAAATAAAGTGCAGAAATTAGGCATTAATTTGTGAGTATATGCCATTTGATATATGGTGAACCCTTTGAAACATAACAATCTTATCTAATTGTATATAATTGGACTGTTACATAATCTTGAAGTTGTAATTTTAATAAAATTCGTGCAGGATTTAGTTTGTTAATATTTTTATTAAACTTTGAACCAAAACGGACCACTTAAAATGTGAAGGTTTTAACAAAAAATCATTCATTGTAACGACATTCAGATTTATTTCTTGAATCAAGATTAAGATCGAAGATAAACAAACACTGCTCATTTCATTGAAGACATTATCAATTGTAAACCTGATATTGCTGTAACCAATAAAAAATAATTTGATCAAAGCATAAGTATTTACAAAATTTTAAACTTTTCACAAGTTTTACATTTAATGTCCATATACATAGGAACTTATTTTCGCATATTTGATGATAATACAACTTACAATAAAAAGTTTAATTAGCGCTGAATTAAATTTTACGTTCAGCTTCTAGTGAATTTTATTTTCCCTTCAATTCTAGTTAGACGCGAGTTGAAGTATTAGATTTTTTTTTGTATTTCAGTAGCAGTATTAAATAATTAAGATTGATTAAATTCAGTGGCAAGAAATATTATGCCTTCCGGCTTTTAAGGTAAGGGAAATGACTTTAATTAAATTAAACTCTGTGGTACCGACTATTAAATTCAACCCGTAATCATCACCTTCTCCACACAAAAATCGTGTTTTAATCCATGTTGGAATGAAACACGTGGTCCACAGAAAAATCATGTTCGTGAGTTGGAATATAATCAATGATTTGTTCCTTAAATGCAAGGCCAATGGTAACAAGCTTTTGAAGATTGCTCGCTTTGCACTTTTCCAAGTATCGGTCGTAATATCCTTTCCCACGTCCAAGGCGATGACCTTGCGCAGTAAATGCCAGGCCAGGCACTAGCATCAAATCCAGTCCACCTATCGTCACATTATTACTCATTACTACTTACTTTCAAAGATTGCAAAAGAATTTTCCACTATGCTTTAATTGATTGATTTTATTTTTAGCAGTATAACGTTCGTTCAGCAGACTGTGAGGGCGCATTTCATAACTAATAATAAAACGGTTATGAAAGGGGAAAACACGTCTTCCGCAAATTGATTTAGTGTATAGAGATCAACAACAGAGCCGTAGTAATTGCTCTTGACCTTCAAATCATGCACTTTGATAGTTTAAAAATATTGAAAGCAGAGCACAATTTTAGCTTTCAATATTTTGCTGCGACACGGGAAAATAAAATCGTTTGACTTGATTCTGTGAAACTAACCTGAAGTTAAGGCTTCCTCACGACCTTCAGATGTTTCCGGTTGTTTAATATTCCATTTAGTTTTTGGCAAATTGTCATAATCCTCAAGAGATTTTATTCGGAGCATCTCCATCGCGCTTGCTGTATATCTGGATGAAATAAATTTTCATGTTTTTTGAACTGTGCTGCGCACGAAAAATGCAATTAGCTGGCTTCTTTTATGGGTATTTTATAGCTCTTTTTACTCAATTTCGCATTATTGCTTCTTCGTCTATGCTAACTATCTACATACTTGTTAGTTTCGCGTGCGCTTTTGAATAAGTATTCAACCAGTCACCTTGACAGAATGGAAAATCCGAGTTAATAATTTCGGTTGCCCAAAATTAGAAACCTAAACTACGTCGTAAATATTGATGTGGGAGGAATGGGCGACCCTTCTTTACCTTTGAAATACAGCAATGTCAGTTGTACAAAAAGCATGCATTTAAAATTATCCGCAATGCTATAAAATCTAATAAAAACTAAGATGAAGGTCAATGCCAATTTTATGTAGGTATGTATTATTGTATTTAGTCTCAAAAAGAACAAAAGATTTGAAATTGTATGACATTCGCACTAAAGTGTTAAGTTCGCTGTTTCACTTACCTTGGAATGAAGCATTGTTTGCCAGTGGAAAGCACCTCAATGAGAATATCATAAGTAGAGACTTCTTCCTCCATGTTCAGGTATAAACAAATTCGCTGAGATTGTTGGAAAATCACACTAGACAAAACCTACAAGTAGGTATTTTAATTTTAACTGTAATTTTAATAATTCACTATTTTCAAATAATTTCTATATTTATAGTAAATAATATATACAACACCGTTACAATTGTTATTGGAGAGAAATTGAAACGATCGATCTCAATATTTTTAAACTAAAGTGTTGCATTTGAATTTCACTTACTTTCTTCGTGATAATTGAAGACTGGCGCAGTCTCTCATCCCCAGGCATCGCTGCCAGCCTTTGTTTAATTTGCTGACGAAGTGCGGATTTTGTTATAATCCCAGACATTGTTGCGAAGTTGACAGGACACGACAACTGCTTTATTGGAGAGCAGCGAGCAGCTTATGTTGATTACAATGACACTTATTACAATACAATGTAAATTTATTTAATAACGCTGCGCTTTCCAAATTAAATATTAAATGTTTATAAGTATATTCAATTTACTAAACACATGTTTCTCTACATGTGTTTTCTGAAGCCAACTGTAAACTTATGTATTATATTATAAATGCAAAAAAACTGAAAATTAGAAAAAGAATGCTATTTATTTGTGAGAGTTTATGATAAGTAAATATTTCTTTCATATGTGAGTGATGGATAACTCCTTAAAATGGTCCTAAATAATAAATACACTGAAAGATGTCGTAAACGAAGGATTTCTATTGCTGATTGCTGTAGCTATATAGCATCTTATTACTGACAGCTGCAATCATATTACATTACACCGACTTATCATACATCATATTGTGTCATGTATAGTGATCCAGAATCCAGACATTCTGCTCCTTCCTCCAATCGAATATTACATGAATTTTATTCACCTTTCAAAATCCAAGAATCTCTCTTGTCAGTCGTAGTCATACATAAATACGGTTACTTGTATTATTTTTGTCTTCAAGAGTCATACTACAAACACTAACCTACACGCATGAATCAAAATAATTTCTCCTTTTTAATGACATGAATGAGTCATGTACATGACATAAGGTAAAGTAAAGATAAAGTGATTTTAAGAAACTGGAAAATATTCGTCGAATATTTGGTTTGCATTTATATAAAATGGGATAATTTGATGATGTATTTAATATGAGTGAACTGACCTGAAACTGAGCAATCGAAATCGAAACTGAATGCCCATTCCGGCTCAGAAAACAATGAACAGAGAATGTATCACATTCACACGTGCCACTTCGCTTCTTCATACCGAGAAACCGGGAACCTCAGCTGAGCTGAGCTCTAAAGTTGCATTTTACACACGTGCAAACAACTGATATATATCAAAATAAAAACAGTTATCACTATCACATCACAGGTCACAGGCAGGTATTATTATAACATAACTACATCATCATGCTTTTGTTAAAGGACTACCAAAATTTACTACCTATTAACAAATTTAAAACCCTATTGTGTATCATTGTGGTGTAGTGATATGGTGAAATCGTTGAAGAATAATTCTACTTGTCAGTTGTTACTTTCCAATCCGTCAATCCATCAACTTCTGAAATGTATTTGAAACTCGCAAGCGCCGAAAATTAAAAGAAATAACCAACTAAATGTTATGGATCCAGCAAGTCGCGAGCCACATGTGGCAGAGTTACCACGAGATGATGTTTGGTGTACGACAACCGGTCAGAAAGCAGAGTCATCGAAAGGGTCAAATCCAATATGTCCAAGTAAAAGTACGGTGTATGTAGGAAACATCAGTTATTCCCTGACAAACAATGACCTGGCCAAATTTTTGGAGCACTGTGGTAAAATAGTGTGGTAAGTAAAGTATCTATTTATTTGATTCATTGATTCTGAACAAGCAATGAGCTTCGCTGATACAAAAATTACTAATGAATAATATTAGATACTTTAGTACTAAACACAACAGGGCAGACAGTATAATGCGTGCAAGCTATAATGTTACATCTATGTATTATTATATTATTATTGAGGTATTATTGTCGAATAAAACCAACGCTGGTTGACATTGATATTGTTCATATTCATTAAGAAAGAAGAAAATTTTAAACAGTGTAAGTTTTGTCTGGTTTCAGCGTCAAAATAGTGAAGGATAAGGCAACCAGAGAAAGTAAAGGCTATGCTTTTGTTCAGTTTTTGAAGCCAGAAGATGCTCAAAAATGTATTGTGGAGTACAATGGCACGACGGTAATAAAATATTAAATGTTTCAAAGTCGATCTGTGTACATTACTTCAGTGATGAATCATGAAATTATTTAAAGTATGTTTTTACGAAGGTGTTTGGCAGAAAATGGAGCTGCAGTATTGCAAAAGACAATGGAAGGACAAGGGATTTTATAACAAAGCGAACTTATCCTGATAAAAGTAGATGCTATGAATGTGGTGAAGTCGGTCATCTAAGTTACAAATGTGAAAAGAATCTTTTAGGAGATAGGGAGCCACCTGCAAAAAAGAAGAGAAGAAAAAGAAATGATCAGAATTGTGACAATGGGGAAGAAAGCGACGCTTCGGATTCCAGTCAGAACGAAGAAATGGACTCCCTAAGCGCTGCAATAAAATTCGAGGTAAAAAATGTTTCTCCGCTCTATTTTGTTGTTTCATTATTGAGGCGCTTAATTAATTGTACATCAATTTTCAACGATTTATTCTAAAATTGATTTTTTCAGAGAGCTAAAGTGGAGGAGCAAGAATACAGAGAAAACGTTGCCAGTGGCCGCTACTATTCGACTACTTCCGCAGTTGAGAGTACAGAATTTCCTAAAAAGCGTTATGTTAAAGATAAATATTTTAGCGATGAAGAAGATTTAACGGATGACTGATTAAGACGAATAAAGTTTTTGTTTTAATTTTACTTATTTTATAATTTTTATTTATATTCACTTATTTATTTCCCTGCCAGCAATATTCATAAATTATATTCGTTTGTGCTAAATAAATAAATAAATTACCATATTTTAAGCTCACACCATGAAAACCGATCAACCAAATCGTTTCAGTTGAGTGATGATAGAGGTGGCTGATATAAGCGTTAGATCAGTTTTCATTACTAGATCTTACCGATGATTTGTTGTTTGTTGTTTTTCCTATGTATTCAATTAAAATGTAACTGATATTGATTTTACTACACCAGTTACACACATGCCACACGTTGATAGGGTGCTGAAATGATCAAAATCTTAAGGGGAACCTCTATACTGCAGTTGTCTAAAACAGGGGTCTGGTGAGATACGACACAGATGGGTCATGATACA